>CAXAMN010025028.1:1419547-1440987 GCA_963970005.1 Durusdinium trenchii | reverse complement strand
CTCCTCCCTCCTCCCTCTTCGCAAGTTCGACTCCGTCCTGTCGTCGCTCTTTGGCATGCGGTTAGCGTTGCGTATCTTGCGGCCGCACTCGCTCACTCTCACTCTCACTCTCTCACTGTCTCACTGTCTCTCTCATCTCTCTCATCTCTCTCATCTCTTTCTCATCTCTCTCATCTCTCTCTCCTCTCTCTCTCTCTCTCTCTCCTCTCTGTCTCTCGTCTTTCCGTCTCTCTTCTCTCTCTTCTCTCGCAGGAGGATCCGGGCAAAGAGCCACATATAAAGGACTCTTCACCCCTGCCTCCAAAAAGAGCGCCGTGTTTTTTCCTACCTCGCTGCCCTCCACTTTCCCATTCTGGAGCGCTAGCTTTCGCCCCCCCCTTGGCCTCAAGTTTATATATTATGTTGTTTAACCCCACACTGTCGATGAGGGTTTGCTCGTACCCATGACCCACGTGTGTGAAATCGATACATGAGATTATAATTTATAGTATGCCACCTGCCATCGACTTTTCAGAACACTCATGGCATGTTGCCACCAAAGGTTGTAATTACTGATTTTATACCACTTCGCAGTTTAGGCCCTCCAAGACGTGTGTCAATAGACCGTGGAAGCTGAGGTGCTGCCTTTGGTTTCCGCCCTCCCACCGAGCGGATCATCCAGGACCAGGGTTTGGGGACTGGAAACTGGCTTTATGGAGACTTACAGGCATTCCCCACCCATTGGCAGCCCCGGAGTCTTGACATGGATGAGCTCAAGAAGTACTATTGTATATAACCCGCTACATCTTGTTTGATGCTGGTGGATGGGAAGAGCTTATGTTCTGCTACTTCAACCCTGAAAGATCTCAAAATTGGCCCAATAGCCTTCATTTTGGTTCAGCCAGCACTTCACAAAGCCAATGAACACATGCAAACATGCACACTCACGACACTCAAACCAAGTCCACAGTTCCTTGAGCACACCGAGATACAAGAACTGGCGGCCATGTCTCGATAGTATATTCGTCTTGGATGTGAACTAAAACTTCACTCAGGGGCGGCTACGGACCACGGATGCCCAGTGGATGGATGTCGATCGACCAGGACTTGGGTGTCCGCTTCGACCAGGTCCCCAGCTTTGCCAAAGGTCTTGAGGAGCGGGGCGCCAAACATCCGGGCCTGGTGAGTTGCGTGGGTAGATGACGCTTTGAAGATCTCCCTTAAGAACATGTACATGTAAAATCATGTAGATATGCATAACATTGCATAACTAAGTCTATACAGTATTACATTAGCTTTCTTTTTATATACCCTACGGACAGGCACATGGCGAGTTGCCGTTCTGGATGTGCCCAGTTCGCCCGGCAGCCCAGAAACAGATCATTCGCCCGTTCCGGCGCATGTGAGTTCCGGCGGGAAGCTGACAGTTGGCACCATCCTCAGCCATCCTTGACTCACTCCATGGCCAGGTTTAATGTTAAACTAAGCAGGAACTGAAAGAGTTTTCCCCTGCGCTCATGAGATCTCAAGTTACTTTTTGGCATTGCCTTTGCCATGCAGATGCCCTTTTTTTGACAGTACAATTGAACAGGTTTTGATAAGGCTGACCAGGTGGCAAAAGCCAACAGCCTGAACCACCGATCCACCATCCTTGGCACAGAGTTCTCCAAAAGGTGTCCATGTTCCCCAGTCAGCGTAAGAGAAGAAAGACAAATCAGCGCCTCTTTGAAGATGTTGATCATGTGAAAGTCATGACTGACAGTCTTGTGAACATGCAGTCTTTAAGTTTCAACAGCCTAACCGCCCCTGGAGAGAACATCGGGTTTGGCCCGTACAGAGTTCAGGTGTTGTCCCGGGAGAGCAGCCTTTGTCACTTGGCGGAGTGCCAACAGACTGCTTGAATGCACGGTCTTTGGATTTGTTTCAGCAAGGTGGTCGACCGGTCCACCCTTTGAACATCTTTGAACCACTTCACCTCTCAAAGACCTGTTTGGATCCAGGGTTTGCGCTGAGGTTTCCGCTGCCAGATGTGCCACACATCATGGATGTGGCCTGTTTCGGTGCTGTGCCCTGCGGAGATGAAGAGCTCTATCACAACAAGGGGATTGATCGATTGCGCCCTGTCGCGACGAGAGTGGACCAAGTGGATTTATTTTTGGGCTTCAACCTTGGGTTCCATGCTTGAAGGGCCAACAACCGTTGACACGAGCCAAGCAAGGGGTCAAGGGGTCCGTGTCAGGTAATATTGTTTGGCTCTAGATGGCTCTAGTGCAAATTAAAAGACCCACCAGAAAAAGGATTTCACCACTACGTCAATGGAATCCCATGGAATCTCCGTGCTCTTTCGAGTGGCAAGATCAATGAGGTTGGAAGAGTTTGATGGTCAGAAGGCGTTCTACTCCGATGTGACGTTCTCGAGGTGCCTGTGTTTGACCTATCATGGAGCCCTTGAGTGCCGAAATGCTAAGACTTTTGGTGTGTGCAAATGGGCCATTGATAGCAGATGACAGATGAGTATGGCTTCGCATTTTGTAGAAATGGCAGAAGAAAGGGCACTAAGGGACACCCCTTTCAAAAATGCAGAAATGCAAGGTCACACGCTCCCTCCAAAGACTGCCGTGTCTTTTCACACGTACCTTGAGAGAAGCCATGCCAGGGAATACCTCTACAAGAAGTACAACGGTGCAGAGTATGACCAGCTCAAAGCCAAGCTGGATCCCGACGGTGTTTTGTCCGGCCGCCCAATCAATGGAGCATGTAAAGAAACAATCAAAGTCAATTCAGCAACTTATATGTAATATGCAATTCTACAGTTTCTTACTGTAGGTTCATGGGAAACATATGTGCAATTACAGATCTAAGAATGCCAGCCAGTTCAATTGCTCCCCCAAAACAGGACATTGGGTGAGTATTCCAGGCAATTATATACTGTATATATATATATATATGCTGTAACTACTTTAGTTTAGTGGGATTGTCAGATGCGCTCCTTCCACGTGTAACCGCTCCTATTGGCCCTATCAGCTGTCCAGTGGTGATGGGTTTGTTGCCGGATGCGCCGCGTGGTTGCTGGTTGTGCTCAACATCGACTTGGGTCTAGAGTCCAGACACCCTCCACAGAGCCAAACTTCCTTTGCCGTAGATCTTTGAGGAAGAATCATCCCAAATCTCGGACCAAAGACCCAGCTCTACGACATCCTCATGTTCCTCATCTTCCTCGTCCCCTTCCTCGTCCTAGGCCGCATCTCTACGACAAGGTCTTGGCCGTGCCGGCGCCCTCCACACGCGGCTGAAAAAAGAGCGGCGACCGTCGACGTGTTTTGGGTTGCAGTCGACGGTAGCGTGCAGGTAGGGATGTCACACAGCCAGATACAACCTGTAGGATCTCTCGGAGCTGTGGTTTATGGTTGGAAGCTTGTTTCACTATGAGAGGGGAGAGCTCACGCCTGTCAACCAAGGCTTCTAACTTGGAGCCGCTGATAGAGAGACAGCGCCTGGAGACCTGACCGGGAGCAAGTTTTGTGTACAGTCTACCACTACAAGAATAAATCCGTCAGTTTCAGTAGTTCGATTCAGGTAGTGTATATGTTCACAACCAAGAGAGCTTTCAAATATGCTCCCCCCGTCAGTCCCAGAAATGCCAAAGGTGTTGTGTGCTGCAGATTGGAGGGCTATATATTGCTCTTGTGGTCACATACCCCCAAACAATCAATTTACCGAATTTACTTCGTTCAATGACATAGCGTCGACACAAATGATAAGTGATTCAACAAAAATTGCCAACAGCAAGAGCAGCGTGAGCAGGTGATTCAATTTGACAAACGAGAGAGAGAGAGAGAGAGAGAGACTGCATGCTGATTCTTCGGGGTCGTCAAGAGCACAGGTTGGTGAGAGCGACGCTTTTTGAAAAACACTCAGCATCAAAGCTCCCCAAATCCCAGGCACCTTGAGGATGGGCCTGCAAGACTGTGGAGCGTGGCTCTTGAGCCTGGAGGTTTGGGGGTTCCAAGCTCACAAGCTGACCTGTGTCAAGCACCTCAATATAGGCTTCCTAGACTAGGCGTTTATTTTTGGAAGAATCAGGCGAGATGCTCCCTTCTCATTCGGAATGGTGAACCGCTTTAGGCCTGCATTGACATGGTTGCTCTTTGAGAGTCAGGCACTAGGCTGTGGGACCCATGCTGGCGCCAGGCCAGAAAAGTTCAAGCTGCAGAGGCTGAAGGCAGCGCAGTGTGGCTTGGCGAACTCCAAAAGGCTTTCCCACAGAGCGAGAAGAGGGCTTGGATCTCGTAAAGACTAGGATCACCTGTGACGTGGACGTGCACTTGATTTGTTGCCAAGCTTTTCCGGTTCTCATGTGGTGTTTCACAGCCAAAGGTGGTCTTGCACGGCCAAGGGACCCCATGTATAATGGGCCGTAGGGGTCCTCGGGCAGCCACTGGCCAGGTTCGCGCCAAGATTCACCCGAGTGGTGAGGCAAAGGGGCCTGGTGGGTTGGGGGAGGACATCCAAAGAAGAACGAGGATCATTTTAGCTGCACCTATGGGCCTTAAAAGATGATAAAGATGCAACATTCTTCCTTGAGTACATACACATACTTGCTGAATTTGATTTTGGGCATGCGTACACGGCTGGGTTTTGCTGGCCAGTTCAAGCTGTAGTCATTGTTTATGGTCGCTGGCCTTTGATTCACGCGCGCCAACAACTGCACCTGTTTCAGCCTCCGGATGCCGTCCCCGAGCCGATTGGGGCCACTGGACCTTTCGGACGGGAATTCCAAGCGGACAGTTGTACTGGTTGCTGTCACCATGTTCAGACACACCCATGTGTTGCTGAGGATACAGTATATGCTACTACTAAGTATGCCCTGCAACTGAACAGGTGGCCAGTTCGTTTAAGATAGGCGGATGATTTTGGTGCCAGGCTTGTATGCCAGGGCCAGGTGTTCATGATTTTCATGAGGAGGTCCGCAAAGTGTTTGCCTTAGGCGCTTGGAGCTTTCTGAGAAGGAGGTCCGTGCTTTTGAGTGCCTGGGAAGAGTTTAGGAAGTGCCTTCCTGTATAACTAGAGAGCAATTACAGTGGTTTCAGAGTATATGGCACAATTCTCCTGAGGTGGTTTAGGGTTGCACCCCCATCTAAAAGACATTTTTAGGTTTGTGTCATCTACTCTGAAACCACTGTAAGCCACAGTATGTTGAGTTTCTGAAGGGCTCCGGATTTCATACACCAGTAGCACTACCGCCGACAACCGGACCGTCTTTTTTTGCACTGTATATATGTGCATTCGCTTTCAGGCCACCGCGCACCAACAGGGCTACAAGAGAGGTTATATATATATTATTATGTAATTGCACGAAAGAGAAGGCCTGTTCTCTAAGCCGGTTCAGATGCAATCCTACGTTTGAGTCAGGGCACCAATATAGGACAACCTCAAAGAATGAGATTTGCAGAGTCACCTGCCAAACCGACGGAAAGCCAATGACAATAATTGGGAATTGGGGATCATACTCGGTATACACCCCAAAGACGGAGAAAGACATACTGTAGAGACTGTAGAGAAAGAAAGGCACATTGCATGCTCGCTCTTTGTCCTCGCTCGATCATCCGCGATCTCGGTCACTGGGTGGGCAGGCTCGATCACCACTTTATCCCGAGGCACATTTTGGTGCTGCAGTGCCTGCCAGAGAAGCTCCGTGAGCTGAAAGGCTGTATGGAACTGACGGCTTATGCCAAGCTCAATCCCAGCCACTGGGGCGGTTCGTCGTTCCGGTCGATCCGGTGACCTCACGGTTTCCACCGGGGTCACGGGTTCGGTGGGATAGATGGACTTGGTTCATTTGCATTTGACGACTGTTGGTGCCTGAAGAAATGGACGGAACAGCAGATGAGCACGAAGGAAGACCAAACTCGCGACAGGCCTTTTAACTGGCTCCGTTCAGTTCAAGTTCTTTGTGTCCGCAACACCTTGCCGACTCATTCAACATGTTGGTGTCTCGCTCACTCCTCTCAATTTTATGGAATTAGCTCATATTATAGCTCTACATGCTGTGCGGATGCCATGGGCCTGCCTCTTGAACGACCATTCCGTCCGATTTGGCGATGAGTCATGTGTTTCTTCTCGCCCGTCCTGAGGCGAGTTCGTGCACTTCGCTTCAAAAAGCCGTGCTCACCTGAAGCAAGGCCGTGCTCACCTCGCATGTGTAGGAAAAACGCGCTCAATATACACTTAATGTACCGCAAGAAGATAAAGCTTAAAATTTGGTGTTATAGTTTTGAGACTTTTCCTGGCTTTGCGGGTTCTCCGAAAGCCTCCGCAGTCGCGAGGCATCATCACCGAAGTCTCGCTGGGCTACGCTGCCGATCCGGATAGGCGCAAGTGCAAAAGAGCACTCCTGAAGCCTGGAACGTCCTGGAGTCATGCGGGTTTGAACAGAGAAGAGCAGGTAGTCTTCCAAGATTCAGCTTCTTTTGACAGTCTCAGTTGAGATGTTTTCACTACTTAACTTGCTGTGAACCAAAGACCTCCCGCATCCTCCCGCAATGTTCCATTGTTCCACTTTCCTGGATGGGTGGCGTGAAGTCATTGGGTCCTGAGCTAAGCGAGGGCATCGATTTGTTTTGTATTGTTCCTGGCTGGTGGTGGTTCGCATGACATCCTGTTTGAATAGGTTGCGCAAGAAATGCCGGCAAAAGCAACACAAACAACATGACTCACCCATGCAACACATGCAAGCAACAGTCAGAGGTTTTGGTCTTTATTGGCGCTCCCGGAAACGCAGCACATGAGACACACACAAACAAACAAACAAACAGCGAAGGCCAACAACATGAGTCTCCCAAAAGCAAGCAAATACAGAACAATTATTCTGCATTTGACAAAGCAACTTCCGATTTTGCCATATTCAGCCTTAGGCCAAGTCAAACATTTGATCATCCTGCCGGATGTTTGATGTCCGTACCTCAATCTCCTTAGTGTAGCCACAGCCTTACTGGTATCTTTACATAGCTTTACCAGTAGCTTTACCATGTTTACCCTTAATGTCGACGTCGGATTAATCACCCCCCTTTAAGGTCAACAAGGTCAACAAGGTTTCGGAGACCACATCCCCTTAATAAAGGTGATGACCTGATGATGGATGATGAGGTGATGATAAGATTAGGAAAGATTGAGATTGGGATCATTGGGGTGATTAGGAAAGAGTTGAAAGAGATTGAAAGAGACAATAGTTTTTTGATTGGGATATATTGGGATGATTAGGACAAGAAAGGGGGTTGCAGGATGAAAGAGATGGAAAACAAGATGGAGGCCAGAGGGTAGGTTTGATTAATAGGGGGAGGGACCCCTACTATTAGAGGGTGTTAGGGCCTGTGTGAGAGGTACCTGTTGTGAGCTTGAACACCTTAGGATGTTGATAGAGTACAAATAAGGGAAAATGAAATAATTTTGCTAGCAAGTGTTTTGTTTTTTTTAGAGGGAAGGATGAGAAGAAAAGCAGGATGAGAAGCAGAAGGAGGATGAGAAGCAGTGGACCAGAAGATATTGGATACTGACCAAGAAGAAAGTAAATAAGTAATCATAGTTATAATAGTTGTAGTTGTAACTATCTTTCTGGGGCAGCTGGTGATGCAAATGTGGAATTCAAGTTTAAAATTAGTTCAGTATTGGCGGCTCAAGCTGGGCTTGATTAATGGGGGGAGGTTACTCAATCCTATGTCAGCACTGTCCTCTCTTTGTGTCCTGTTGCGACGCCATTGGAGGCACTTGGAGGATGAGCCCTTGGGCCATGCCTTCTTCAGCCCGGAATCCGTGAAGGCCCTCACGGGCGCTGAGCTCTCGCCCACGGAGCGGAGCTGAGACGAGTGGTGTGGGCCTGGGCAGTTGGGCAGGTGATGTGGCAACTGGGTGGCTGCGGCATTGATTCGCAGGGTTTGCAGCAAACGTTGTCCCTGAACATTCCACACCCCAGGAGCGCCTGAAAGTGGATGAGGGTGCGCTGGCAGAAGTCCTAAGGGAAGAGGGCAAGGACGAGCTCGAGGCAGGCTGGCTGATGACACTCAAGGATTGTGTATGTAGATCAATCTTGATGGTGTTTGTACCAGTTCATCATGAGTTTGGAATGTTTGGAGGATGTATTTGACCAACTGATATCAATGATTGAAACGTGGGAAGTCCTTACTGGGCACCTCTTTGGATCAACCTGACCTTGAGGTGAGCCAGGGGGAGCCAGTGACCACGGCCCAGAAGCGGCCAAATGAGATAGAGGTCGAGAGCAACAAGAAGCTGAAGGTCGACCCTGAGCACCTGGGCGAAGAGCTCATGTGCACGCGGCACTTGTGGGGGGAATAGATGCTGCTAGGTAACAGGTGACCCGAATCACGAAGTAAGAGCCGTGAGGAGAACGAATCATAGTGAGTTGAATATATGTTTCATGGTCAGAAGTCTGGTTCCATGCTTTCGCCAACATCTCATGACCCCTCAAGACTTGCCCCTTGCCACCAGGCTCAGCCAGAAGCCACCGCCAGCGGAGGCTGTGCCGCCGGAGGCGCGATGAACCGCGCGCACCGTGAGCAGCCAGAAGAACCGACGAACCGATCAATGGGCGTGTGTGAGCACTCAAAGACTCACCGGACCAATGGGCTATGTTTTTTGTCAATTCAGTAATTCATTTGTGGGTTTCCCTAGTCCCTTGAAATGCATTCCCACAGGTGGTATTTGCGTTTGTGTTCATATTATGTGCTTTCGGTGGCAAGTCTCAGAACCTCAGGGTACCTCTTCATGAAGTGGGAGGTGGGGGGTCAACGTGGGATTGGCTGCATTGCGGGATTCGCACGCAGGAGGAGGATCATCCAGAGGCGGGCGGGCGCAGGTAGCGCATCGGTTGGTTTGGATGGTCGACCTTCAGCGGATGGATGGGCAACAGATGTGCGGACGTGTGCGTATGCAGTGCAAATGATTGTTTTATTGGCAGGCAAAGAAGCTCCTAAAGACCCAGAAGCATGCCAAAGTACTAGAAGCGAAGTTTTGGAGCCTGTGATTTCACAGTCATACATATATACATACATAATTGTACACAGTCCTTAATCACCTGTGCCAGGCTGCCAGGCTGACTTATTTCAGGGGACCTGTCACTGTCACCCTTTGAACCAATATGTTTGAAGCAAAAGTGTCGTAAATTAATCGAAACGCCGGGGGGGGGGGTAGGTGGTGGTCACCCACATATATGACTACTGGGTTGGGGGTATCTCATGAGTTCATTTTTGAAAAGTCATGAAGTGAAGGGACCCCAGCGGCCAAAATATTGTTCCCTGATCAATTGAATCAGAATCAAGTAAGCACCGTTGAGGTCAAGGTTAGATATACTTAGAGGATATTAAATCTGCTTGAGGGACAAGGATCCATGAAATAATTTGCAGGAATGTTAAGATAAAACAGTGCATCCAAAGGATCTTGCATCAGTGCTACTGGGGGAGAAGGGCCATGTAAATAACTCGTATGCAGAGGTTGTTGACAGAATTTGGACCGTCAATTGGCATGTGCGCTATAGACGGACCATGACGGACCTATGTGAAGACCTGTGGGATTGCCGTTTGGCTGTTGTACTTAAATGCGGCGGGGTGGTTAGCATTTTTTACAGCAATTTAATCTTTCAGATTCTGAATTGAGCCTATGACCCTAGGATCCAGGGGACCATCCATCTCTTCTATAAGATCTGGAAGGTCAAAGACTTCTTATGTGTGCAGGGAAATCAGAAATGTTTGATTCTGCAATGGCTCAGCGATATTGTGTGCAAATTCTACAAGTTCAGTATACAGTATGACTATATGTTTAACTTGTACCGCCACACAAACTGACCAACACCTCCCAAGACAGAGCTGTTTGGGTGGCTCGGCTGCTTCGCATCTCTTCGCATCCGCTTGCTTTGGCTTCCGGAGCTGTGCAGCTTTCGATCCTCCGTGCCGCCGTGGCCGGAGGATTTGTTTGACATCATCAGCTCGGAGCGGCTGAGGGATGAGGAACGAGCAAGAGAAGCCGAGGAGAAGGACAGGTGTAGGACGGTGTGGCGCAGGTCAAGCGCAGACTCCTCGGGAAGACGGCGCAGGTCAAGCCCACGTCAACCAAACACCGAGCGAGGACGACGCACGTGTTTTCTTCCGGTTTCCTGAGGTAACTTGACATTGAATTGATATCAAGGCAACATGAAGTCATGAAGGTATATAATTACAATAATAGATCGTTGGAAAATTGACTGCCAACTGGATTAGGTAATATATAGTCACATAATATTTATATATATATATAGATATCGCGTGCTGCTGTCACGCAAGATCGCTCAGCAGGACGAAGACGTTCAAGAAGAGGTTGGGAAACTGACGGCGTACCTACCTTTTGTTTCAAAACATGCAGGCCCTACCTCAGACCTACATGGAAGACCAACTAATTGATGTCCAAAGACAGTTTCCCACTACTACTACAGCTGGCATATTGCTCGCCGTCAGCATTGGCTGGCATAGCGGGGGGACAGTGATGAACATAGGAAGAAATGGCCTTCTGTGTTGGCGAGAGGGAGGGAGGTACTGCTTTGTACTATTTTTTGTGTTTATATATGTACCCATTCCCCCCGGTTCCTAGGCCAAAGTTTCCTCCTTCGGATGTCCACATAAGGACCAGCCTGCTCCAGGATTGAACGCCCACGGCCATCGTCGGGTCGATCCGTGGCCGTCGAGGTCGTCGTCAGAGTGGCCGAGCAATCTCTCAGGTACAAAACGGACCTGGAATACTTGGTGGACGCCGTGGAGTTGGTCTCCCGGAAGGGCCGCTTGTACCAGGCCGAAGGGGAAGACGTGAGTGAAGGTGCGGTCGTTCTTGGAAAGCCATGTGCTTTTGGAACGGGGGATCGTAGCCTGGAATTCCTCGCGTTAGAATCTAACTGTTGTTTGTTAGAATTTAATTATGTCTAGGATGTTTTTGGTTATTTGTTTGATCACCTACTGTGATCATGCGAGGGTGCAAGATGACAAAGGTCAAGTTCTTCAGTCAAGTTGATTGTATCATATCCTTGTTGCTGAGGTGTTCAACTGTGTTCATTTTTTTGTGCATACAGGATCATAAAGATAATTCAGCTCAGAAGGGTTTCTTGTTATGATCCGTGATCAACTGTCCATTCAATCTGACATTCAATCTGATGTAAATTCTGTGCTCACGAGGTAAAGCAGAAATTGGAAGAAAAGAAAAGCTCAATTGATGAGGATGAGCAGGAGGAGCCGCTGGCAGATGCTTCATGACAAGTGTTACAAGTTTAGCGCAAGTCTTGTGTGCACAATCATCGCTATCATTTCTGTTATTGCTTTGAATGTTTGTTTCCTTAATCAGGATGGGGTCAATAATATTAGGATTGCTTTCCCATTGAAACCGAGTTAGTTGAGTTCAAGCCAGCCCGAGTATTTGCAGCAGTTTTGGTATGCTTTGACAGCTTAGGCAAGCTTGGGCATATGTTGACGAATGTCCGCACATGTCCCGGCACGCAACCTCGCAAATTCAAATCCACATGCAGCTGTCCAGTCCCTGCTCAATGGAAACAGCTTTTGCTGAGAAGCTTGTCCTGTTCGACCCACCGGGACGGTGTCCATATTGAAGCGCTAGGTAGCTCCCTCCCTCAATCTGTGTCAGGTCAACTACCACCAACTAACTTTGGGATTGGGACAGGCACCCTGGGCTGAGCACAGTGGAAGCATTCTTCATGCAAGATCGATGCGTTGCAATGTCAAAATTACAAAGCCACCCCGGAGTAAAACAAATAGTACGTACACAGCATATACATAGATGTAAACATAACTAAATATATATATATATATACATACATTAATAAAATCAGTTAACTTGTTGTTTCGTTTTTTTGTGTCTTGTTGTGAAGTGGCAGACGACAAGGAACTACCAGGAACACTTGACAACAAGGCACCTCCTGTCCTCGAAACCGCAAGCAGCACACCACAAGCAACACTGACATGCCTGTGACAGAGCTGTATAGCTGCAGCTGTATTGGCCATCACCGAGTGCCACCAGGACACCTATCCCAGCTATCCAGAACCTCCCTGGCCGCGTCGCAGCGACGCGGGACGGGAGCGGAGGAAGGCCAGTCACCGGAGGAAGGAAGCTGGAACAACTTTAGGATTATGATTTTTTGTGTTTACATATACTGTATATCACATATATATAATATAATATATATATGTGTGTGTTTATGTCTTTATATGTATCTATCTATATATATATACACAAATAGTTTTACAGAGTTCATGTTTTGGAATGTTTTGTGGAGTTGCTTGTGCAGAAGATGGAAGTGTTGTATATTATATAATGATGGAAGATATTAAAGTCGTTTTCAGGAGAGAGAGAGGGAGACAGACAAGTAAAGAGTCCAGTTCCGTTGCTTTTTTGTTCATCCGCATCCCATTGTCTAATTAGTCTTGTGACTTGTGGCAGCCGTTTGGACATGTTTGGACATTTTCCTCAAAGACTCATAAGTTAGTTCATAAGCTTGCTTGCATGCTTAGCTGCTTCGGGCTAACCCTTGCATACCACCTTTCTCCTTCTTGTCAGTGTTGTGTCCTCTTGCAATTTGCAGGTTGGGTGTGGCAGCTCTTGAAACGGGTGCCGCCGCTTGTTGCGTTGGCAGCCCTCAAGGTTTTTGTTTTTGTTGCGCCTTTACACGGGGCGGTTGGGGTGGGTGGGGGGTGAAAGAGCGGCTGCCGTGTATGTGCTGTGGAGTGCAGGCTAGCAGTGGGCAAGTCTATGTCCCTTGGGTCCCTTGGGTCCCTTGAGCCTTGAGGAATCAAAATGCGTACTGCGCTGAGATAGCCCAACAACGGACCCACATGGGGCAGGGGCTGGGGCTGCGGCAAAAATAACGTCGATGTCTCATGTTTGCGGATACATGGTCCAGTCTTTTGAAAGCCAGCCGGACGGTTCGTAGGGTGCGTGCGTACGAAACAGGTGATTGTTTTGGTTTGTTGTTCTCACCTTAGGGTAATGAAGTTCGAGCATGTAGCTGTGGTGTGTGTGTGGTGTGTGTGTGTGTTTGAATCAGTGTGGTTTACCACACACACATCCTTTTTTATGTGTTTTTTCCCGCATACGTATATCAAGGCCAGTTCAGGAGACTCACCGCACAGTCTTTGTACAGTGCAATCGGTTCTTGCAGCTCCCGAAAGCGCCCGCCCGGCGGCTCTACATGTTTTTTGCAGCCCAAGTGGTTGGTTTGTAGTGCAGGCTGCTAGGGCGCCAGCCTATGTTCGTTCAAGCAAGCCTAAATGTTTTGGTGGGAGGTCTGGGCTGCTGGGGGCATTGGCTTGGAGCTGCTGCCGTGCTGCAAGATGTGCCCAAAGATAGTGGTGTGCCAAGTGGACGTCCCCCTCCACTTGGCACGTTTTACGGCGGAAACCTATATAATGTCATATACATCCAGGTCACGCAATGGATTGATCAGACACGTCTACACTGAGAGGCCTTGTATAGACTCACCGCTTTCCTCCGCCTCGACACACCGAAGCTGCTTCGGGCCGAGCGCCAGGCCCGCGAACTGGAAGGTCAGGTGAAACAGCTGAACCGGAAGATGCAGGAGCGCAAACCTGCCCAAACCCTGCGAAACGGATCAAAGGATGAATTGATGTTTGAACTTTTCAAGCACGGTTGGACGGAGCATTGAGTTGATGGTGACAGCTGACGAAGAGCACAATGCGACACGGTGACGCTTGCGAGGTTGAAACCTCGCGGTTCGGCCGTTGTTGAAACCGCTGGACAGATGCTGGAGGGAAAGGTTTTTTGCTGACCGTCACCAGCGCGATCAGGAGCGGATGCGCTTGACCAAGCTGAGCCCGTCTGCTTGGATTCCTCGCTTGGAGCGGATCTTGTCCTCCAGGTGGGCCATGTTGCATTAGCATTTGTGAAATGGATTGAAATGGGAAGGACCAGATGGACAGCACCAAAAATGCATCAGCTTGGTTGAGGTCAAGTGGTGGTCCCAATGGGTCCCAATGGTTGAGACAGCCTTCTTCTTGAGTGTTGTCATTTTGGGTGAGGCCATGTTGGCGTAGAGACGTCCAAAACCGAACCTGCCCGTGAGGCAAATGAACGAGTTCGAGAAGGAGGTAGTAACTTGGACCAACGAAGAATTCGATCAGATGGACAACCTTGCCAAGCAACATAACCTGAAAGAATCATGTCACCTTGAAGGTGAAGCTACTAGGGGCTCCTGGCATCGCTACTAGGAGCAAGGACGCTACTAGGGGCTCCTGGCCTTACTACTAGGAACAAGAGGCTACTAGTAGCAAAGGGCATTTCTACTAGTAACAAGGACGCTACTATAGTAACTGAAGGGGCCCAAGTTTGAACAGGATGTGATTCAGCTACTATTTTGTCATGCTTTCCAAAGTGCTGTATGGCCAACATGTCTCTGGTCTATGTCCTAAGTCGTTTTGTAGCTCTTCAGAGGAACTCGGTTGAATCAGACTCGCTGATTCCCATTGAGGTTTTTTTGATGTTCAGGTCTCAAGCTAAGACATGCTAAGACCTGCTAAGACCAGAGATTGCTTTTTACTACCTTTTGCCATTGGTTGGTTGGCTAGTAGAGCGGATACCCCCAAGTAAGTAACCATATATGTTACCAGATCGACTTCTTGCCAAATAAGGAAATCAATGGCTGGCTGAGGCATGCCGAGACTGAAACCCGATCACCTTCAGGTGGCCGTTTCCACCAGGTGTTTTTGCTATTCTGTCTCAACCGAGGGTAATGAGGCGCTGCTGCGGTTTCCACTCATTTGCTACCTAAACCTGTGTATTCTCTTGAGACTGTTGCTGCCCAAATAGGTTCCCTGAGCACCTGAAATGATTTAGAATCAGCGTTTGCCCACTTCAATGCCGCTCCAAAGGGGAAACATGTACCACCACATCCCCCCCAAAAATGCGGGTTCCCCACAACATTACAGTCGACCTCGTGTGACAGACACGTGTGGCGCAGTGATCCTCGTGTGTCTCAGTTGGTTGGTGGACCACGCATGGCACCATTGATCCAGATGGCACCTGTTGAAATCTAAACGCGTCTGGCAGCAATCCACACAAGGATTTAGAGGCCTTTTCGTTGAGCTTTGTCCAGGGAAAAGGCATTGAAATGAACGAGGCTGCTAAACACTATGAACATGTTGAACTCACCAAGACTGGATCATTTCACTTAGGTGATCCTCTTGGTGGGCCTCATCCTGTTACCCCATCGCTTCCTACAGCGTGGTGCTGGGATGTATCACTGCCGTGGCGAGCCCATCGATGTGGCTACGGTGCTGGCGCTGCTGTCGCCGGACCTAGCGAGTCAAATCGCCAACCGGAAGTCCTTCTACAAGGCGAGGTGTTCTTCTCACCAGATGCGAACAAAAAGAGGAGTTGGGGAGGTGGTGAGGTGGTGGGCGCCTGGTGGTTTGGATGTGGTTCTTGCATGGTGGAGCTGGGGTTTCAAGGGATTCAAGGGATTCAAGGAAACTTGAGCAAGTTCGTCTAGAAAGACGTCAGTAACATGCAGTAACTGAATGTTCCTGACCACGTGCTGTAGATACCAAATACCCTTCTAGTGGTGAACCCAATCGAAGTCTCCACGCCGATCCGATCCGCGCTGCCAGGACTCGGTCCTCGTGAGGGATCACATCATCCACGTGAGCACGAAAGGAGTGCATGGAGACCTCTCGTCTTGTCCTGTGACTTGTCCTGTTCTACATGGCCATGCCCAGGAACAAAAAGGAAATGCTAAAGTTAAAGGTGTCCCAGGCCCAGGGTCCCAGATTTTTGGCATGCCAGCGCAAACATGCACAAGGCTCATTGTCATCTATTTTCGCCCACCCGTTCAACACGGCCGGAACACACCAAACGCAGCGGGTGGAGGTGGAGATCGATCGGCGCATGGTGGACTTCATTGTCGGCTTGGACAGCGAGGTTCATCAGCTGGTGGTGCCTTTGGCCAGAAAGCTGTCCATCACCCGCTTCGAACGATCCCATCACTCCCGTCACTGTTTGATCCCATGTCACTTGTCGGTGGTGATTATGATGGAGGGTGAAAAGCAGCTTAATCGTGGCTGACTGTGCTTGCTGGTGGTTGATGATGGGTGAGATCGATTCAATCAACGTGGCCCACAAAGCAACACAAGCTCTTCCAGTGTGTTCTGTGATGGCTGTGTAAATGTTGAGATCCTTTTGGCTCGTGTTGCTTTTGGTTTGCACTGAGGATGGAAGTCACTTGTATCTACCACAGCCACTTGCAGCATCAAAATCAGGGAATCAAAGACATAACTGGGCTGGATAAACTAAGCAGAGGGTCATACTAGAGGTCCAAACGCATTGCAGTGTTACTCACAGCATTTGACAGACATTTTTTTAAATCAATGGTTTGCTTCCCAGATGAGATTCCCAGGACAAAGATGGAGTCTGTGGTCCTGCCAGAAGAGACCAAGACATTGATTACCAAAACGGTTCAAAGCTTGTCTCTCTTCAAGCACCTTGCCTTGACATGGCCCAAACGACTTTTGCATCACCACCTGAAACTTGTGATGTGTGCTTCTCCTCACTCGACCTCGCCCAGCTGGGCCTTCCGTGCTGGTGCTGTTTTCCAGACCAACACATGTTCGGGTGCTTCAAAGGATTTCAAAGGCGTGATAAGCCTCAATCATGTTCGCATTGACTTTCTTTGCCGGGCTGTTTGAAGTCCAGTACAAGTCGCCACCTTGCTGTGGTGAGGAAAAGCAAGCAGCAGTTCAAACTGGATGAAACCATCAGCTCCAGTGGATTGGTGATGCTCTTTTACGGCGACTCAGGTGGAGAACCGAAGGTGTTTCATGACTTGGTGAACCGAGGGCGGCATGGTCACAGGTTTGTACCTCCCAGTGTGCTAGAAGTTACTGTAATCAAGTGGTCTCACACCGGCAGACCGCCCTCGAGAGGAAGCAAGAGTTGCTTTCCTCAAGCGTGAATCACCAGAGTCGGTGTTGCTCCGAAAACGTTGGTGGTGAAACGCTTCCCCTGCGGCACAGGGACAGGGAAAACCATGACGGCGAATGCCATTGCGAACCTCCTTGGAAAGAAGCTGCTGCTCATCAATTTTCCTTCTCTTGGTGGGGAGCAGGTCGGGGTCGACAGATGCTCCTGGACATGGCAGACATGATGGGATGATATGGGATGTGCAATGAGTTTTCAAAATCCTTCAAGCGGGAACTGTTAAACTGTTAATTTGGGACGCGTGTTTTCCATCGCCCGGGCCAGGAAAGTTTAAAGCTTGGGTCGCTTGTTGGTCAAGATCTTTTGAACCCTTTCAGGCAATCTTTGACATTTCTTGGGGGGCACCTCCATTTATCGCAGGCTCTTCAAGGTGAGGTGCTCACTCCCGGGCAAATTTTGACAGCCATCAGCCATCCAACCAGCCACCCATCCATGACATCCACACTATGTCACAGCATTTCATCCCCCATGTTTCGAGCGCTTTTCGAGCGGGGTCCGTCCCCACACCAGAGCGCTTTGGAGAGAGGCCGCCGGCTTCATCCGGATGATCTTCCGGGAGTCGAAGATCAATGACGCCGTGCCGACACCGGCGAATGGACGGGAGGATCCGATGGGAGGAACCACGTCCGCCTACTGTAGCGAATGGGCGGATGGCGGCTAGCTGTGATAGACCATACTACTCGTATAGAAGTTACTCAGCCATCCTGTGAGAAGTAAACACCTACTGGTATACGTGACTATATATGTAGAATTGTATTAATCTGTTGCTCTTCGGGAGAACATTGCGCTTGGGTTCCACTTAACCAAACACATATATCAGGTTCCCGTCAAAGGCTTTTTCCAAAGCAAGTTCCGAACTTGGCAAGGCTTGGCCGCTGGTCATGTTCGACTGTCAAACGAGTTGAATGGCGTTGGCATAGGGGGAAGCATGTATATTTAAGCAATATATATATAATTATATAAATAACATACTATAACTATTCAAAAGGATGGCAAAACAAGCGTTGAATAGGGCGATTGACATTTGATTGGTCTAAAACTAAAACCACTCGGATCGTCAACAGCCCTTAAAGGACTCCTATTGGTTTTGCGGAGAAAGCGTGGGCTCCTCCATAAACCCAGGTCCTCCAGTGAACCGTCGAGCAGTCACATGCAGGTCCTCCAGTGAACCGTCGCACATTCGTCATGGCATGGCCCCTTGGAGGAGCCATGGCCCCTTCAAACAATGGTTTTTTTCCCGCTTCCACGAGGATTTCAGGGAGTGTCATTCTTGCGGGGTCCTTATACATTCCAATTTTCCATGGCCTTCCAAAGAGACATTGCACAGACAAGGATCCGTACTGCAAATTCGGACCCAGGTCTTGTTCTTCGACGAGTGTGAATCCATCTTTGAGTCTCGGGATAAATCCAACCAGAGGGATGTGAACATGCTCCTGACTGAGTTAGAGCGGCATGACGGCCACTTGGATTTACATGGGACACTGTGGCTGAAGACATCAACCTCATCACGGTGTAGAACGTGGTTGGGGCAAGAAAGGGGACGAAAAAGATCGGGTGTTAAGGAGGCAGGAATGAGTTGGTACGGCTCGCCGGTACAACTAGACAACTTAACTTCATCAACCTGAGAAGTGTCAGACAGTATGACTTATTGTCCAAAGCTTGTTGTTTGGGTCGGCAACTAACGTTTGCTAGACCCGACAGATGCCAGTACGTCCATGAGAAACACGTCCTACGTAGATGACGCTCTCAGGCAGCGTCGGTTTCCTGAATCAACAACCTGCTAATACACCTGACAACTACAACATATGGATACATAATTATGGACATGTGCATGTCGGCTGCGATACTCACCACCCAGGCGAAATAGTAGATCAACGACAGTGTGGGACCCCCCGGCCGGCGTGAAATCATTTGACTGCAATGCATTTCTATGATTCATTGTGATTCTAGATTTGGAGATGTCTTTAGGGGTCAATGTAGTTAAATATGTTAAATACATTTAGATACTGTTAAAACATATTCCATACATACATGTTATGTATAATGTATTTATGTAATTGTATTTCTATTGACATTATTGACTTGATTCATCTTGATTTGGTGATGCCATTTCAGATCACAAGTCCTGGTCAGAAGACCATGTTCAGATCCTGGACGACCTAAGACGACCTGATCTCCGCAGGGTTGGAGGTCCTAAATCGATGATTTTCGAAGAAGATCTCTTTAAAACCTTATGTTGACAACATTCCCACTGGCATCGGCCTTTTGTCATACCTTATGACAACATTCATCAACACCACTCCAGCATGGCCTGGCTCCCCAGTTCGAGGCATGATCATCTTGGCCACGAATCGGCCCTTCGACCTGGACGAGGCGATGCATCGCCGGATCACCTTGGCCATCGAGTTCCAAAAACCGGACTCTTGGTTTGCCGCCCGGAGCGGCGGCTTCGTCGATTCGATCCGGGCTAGGAACCAATATATATATATATATGCATAATATATCATGTGATGTATGCTTAATTCATGTCATTAAATATTAATTTATATAGTTTGGTAGTGCTGCACTTGCTTTTGTTCGTACTTTGCCCCCAAGAGACTTCGTTCGTGGGCGGGACTGGTACATGCGGTGCGGTGCCCGGGCCATTAGGACCACGTGTTGCGCAAGCACATTTGGAGCTCCCTGATTCCAGCGGCTTTGCCCCTGTCCGGCGACGTGGACCTGAGCGCCTTGGCCATGCGCTACGAGCTGTCGGGGGGCTTCATCAAGTGTCTTGGACCAGAGAGCGGCTGAAAACAGAGAGATGAATCAGACAAGGGACGGACACGGCGAATGGAAGTGGGTTGATTTTGGGTGTCATCCCGGATGTCGAGGGTTGCGCTTTAGTCGTGTGTCCGCAAGTCGTGTTACCACACGTGTATGGCGGTTTCGGAGTCTTCACTAGGTGATGGGACATGCATGTAGGTCACTGGGTCACAATATTCTGAAACCGGCAATTGGGCTGTGGAATCTCCTTGACCCAGAATTAGCCCAATAGGTCCTTTTCGTAATTTCCCGGTGATACCTCTCCCTTGTAAGGACTTGGCAAAATAATGCATCGTTCCCCTAGGACCTAAGGACCTAGGAGCCTCTAGTTATTTTTTCAGCCATTCTATGGGGAGGGATGTCAAACTCCTTGTCTTCAGAAATAATTCCGCTTACCAGGCTTGTCAATCAAGGGGCAGGTGTAAAACCAAGTCGACAATGTTGGCACTGCTTTGGATTGCTCTGGCGGACTCTGTGATTTGACTGGACGTTTGTGTTTTGATCCTTCATGATGTTTGACATTGTGCCGGCTGTTCATGGCTCACACGAGGAATGCAATATTGACAGCCTTGAGCATAGCGTGTTCCCGAGCGCAAGAAACCAACCAATCGGGTAAGCCTGACATTTGCATCACACAGGACTGGGCCGACTTCAACAGTGATTCAACTCTCTAATTAAGGGTAAACTGACTGTACTCGCAAGATCTCGCAAGTATCGAATCCAATCGATCTTCAGTATTTTGCGTCAGACTTTCCCAGACCACGGAATCTAGTTGCACCGGCCTCGTTGATGGTGAAGGGGTATGTAGCACAACTCCAAGTGCAGCACCAAAGAGCATATTGCACCAGCACACCCACCTACTGGTCACCGGCTGTAGTGTGAGGCATGCATGAAGGCATACGAGTTTTGCACCCCATGTTGGAACCTGTTTACTGTATACCCCCGAGAAGCGGTGGGCTCAACACGAAAGCCACAGGAAGACGAACGAGGGAGTCAATTTTTCAGGATGTCCCAGGTAACTTTTCGAAGCCCTTTGTGAGCAAGTCACAGGTCGGCACCACGCTTGCCAGACTTCCCGGCGACCGGCGACCCGCCCGAACTCGGCCAGGACGATCTGGCACGGGGTGCCCAGCTGCAGCTGCGAGGCCGCTTGGCCATGCGCAGCTTCGAGCGGCGCATTGTGCCGCGGAGCGGGTTGGAAGTCTTGGCGACTCGGACCCGGCTGGGGGGATGTGATGGTGAGTGTTTTTTGTTTTTTGTGGAGTTCTTCGTATGAACTGGAATCAGTTCACTATGGGTCCAAGCAAGGGGGTAAATGTGTATGGGCGGGAGGAAGAAGTTGCGGCTCAGTGACTGGCTCCAGAGGGCGACCACTGGTTATACTCTTATACTGATGAGTCCTATGATGGTGCTGTACCTGTTGGAGAGCACCATGCGCTCGAAGCCCAGAAACTGGTTACGTAATTAATTCCCCAATAGCCATGCTATGGGGTCTTGCAAAACTAATAGGCGGACGGGCGCCGTCGGGTCACCGTCAGAGCTGGTGGGCGGATGGTGTCCCGGTCATGTTTTGATGGCGTCCGGGTCATGTGACGGTGTCCCGGTCATGTTGTGATGGTGTCCCG
>CAXAMN010025028.1:1409178-1419327 GCA_963970005.1 Durusdinium trenchii | reverse complement strand
CATGTTGTGACGGTGTCCCGGTCATGTTTTGATGGTGTCCCGGTCACCTTGTGATGGTGTCCCGGTTATGTTGTGATGGTGTCCCAATCGTGTTGTGACGGTGTCTCGGTCATGTTTTGATGGTGCCCTGGTCATTTTGTGATGGTGTTCCGGTTATGTGATTATGGTGTCCAAGGAAGAGATGGTCGATGTGTTGAAAACAGCAGCTGTTTCCAGATTGTTCTTTTTGTCCCGGTTTGTATCTTGCTATTGGGGTCTCCAGCTGGGCTAATTATTTGATATTGTGAACCAACTGTTGGAGATATGATATTGATGTTTCATGATGTTTCTATGGCCTGTAGGTACGAGTTAAGATGGCCAGCTCATGGACACTGAAACTCATGTTTGAGCATTCGACCTGAACATGATTTCCAAAACGGTCTACTGATTCTCCTGCAGCTTCTATCACATTTGGTGATCGACTGATCGACTGAGGTTTGCGGGCAATCCTTGCGAAAGAAGCTGCTGCTTGGGATACATTGACCCATCCAAACCGCTGTACACATCCCAACAAACATCAAAACAAAAGTGTGGCACCCCTAACGCCTTTTTCACGGCTCGATCTCCTTGATGACGGTGGTAGAAAGGAATTCAATGCGTATTTCCGCGGTTGGTCAGCTCCCGAACGAAGTTCAGTTGCCAGGCCCAAATTCCAAAATGCTTCTTTTGTCACTCGCTACTTTGATACACTTAAGGCATTTTAAGGCATTTTTAGACTCTAGACCCCCCTTTTCCGGCGAGATACGAGCTGCCCCCACGCACGCAGGGTGCATTTTTCAGCATGGAACCAGCACGGGGCGCTCGCCTCGCCTCCGAGGCAGGAGGTCATTGACTTTGAAAAGTCCAAGACCGTTCTCTATGGCCAGTGGGGCTTCGGCAGCTTGGACTGCAATGGAGTTGGTCCAGTTATCACATGATATCACTTTGCCCCAAAGGATTCCTAATTGGTGTGTATATACTGTATATAGATCGTCCAACTGTGACAGATGTTTGCCTTTTCATCCACAAAAATGCAGCCCAGAGGCAGACCTTTGGCATAGTTGGAAGATCCAGGTATGTGTATACAGAGTTTCTGTGGAAGAGTCGACCAGGCAATTGCCAGGACAAGTTGGCGTACCAGTTGTGTGAGTCAGTCATTGTCCTCCGTTCTGTGTTGCTGAGAATCTTGCACTCTTTTTTGAAGGAGAAAACCAGTTTTCCCTCCATAGGACCATAGGACTCTCAACTGGCTACAGCTTTCCACACTGACTGGCACCAACGGGTTTGATCATGTTTGATCTGTGGGTCCTTGGCAGTAGCTCTTGAGATGCCTTCAGAAATCATGTGGTGGAACTTCCCTAAGACATCCCACAACCACCTAGCAAGTATAATACACACATGTATAGAATAAATTGCTTGTGCCAGTGCCAATCTTCTAGTTGAAGGGTATGACATTTGCCGCCGAGAGGGTTTCAAATAGAAGAGGGCAAGGTGGCGAAAATCGAGAAGACGCAAAGAAAAGTAAGAGAAGGGAAGGTGAAAGGGAAAGGGAAGGGAAGGAAGAAGGGAAGGAAAGGGGGAAGGGAAGGAAGAAGGGGAGGGAAGGAAGCCAGGAAGCGGGTAGTACGCATTGCTCATGTGTATGTTGTGCACAAAATATTCTGTTTGAAGGCCTGGTTGTGAGCACGGTTATCACTCCCTTATCTTGAGCTATTTCTTTTATTTGTCTCGGAGCCAAGCTCCGGGAGGAGTATGCTGCCTTCGATTATGTTTGAACATATGTAGGTTTTGTTTTCTTCCACTATATATATATACAGTTTCCGGTACTATACGTGGCAGCCCACGACATCACAACCCCTTTGTTTCTTTTGTTCGCTTTGTATCACCACCTGAGGTGGTCGCACGGCCTTCAGCGGTGGCCAACCCGAGATCGGCTCCTGCGTTCTCTTCTACGGTCCACCGGGCACTGGAAAGTCCTTAGCAGCACAGGCCATCGGCTTCGAAGTGGGTCGTGCCTTGTGGCTCGGCAGCGAGCGGATCCTCCGATTTTTCGGGGCGAAGGTTCGCCGCATGGGTGCAGCATGGTGCTCCCATTGCAGCATGTTCTCACTCTTCACCTGGAAAGGTCCAGCAATTCGGTGCCCAAATCGCCTGGCTCACCATGCTTCGGAAGAGTCTCGATTGTCACCCATGGCTGACCGCACCGAACGCGGCTGGTTGGTGCATGTTTGGATACAAGTCCTGACACACTATGAGCACACATAAGCGCACTTGACTCAGACTCAGGAAAGTTGTCAACTCGGCCAACATCGTGGACAAGCTGCTCGTTCGAACAACTAAAGGTCGTCCTCCCGGGCTTTTGATGAACAGTTCATCGGTACACTCCGCTTGATGCTGCTCAAACCTGCCACCAAAAAGAGACGATGCGGCGTTACACTCCGACTCACCAACATGGAAGTGGATGGCACCGTGGTTCGGAAGGGAAAGTAATCCAATGTCTTTCAAGGGGGCCATTTTGCACTCCATGTGAGTGAGTCAGTGTAGTTTGTGGAGTTTGGCGGCCCCGCCTGAGAGAACATCCTGAGCGACCCAGGTACGTGGGAGAAACTGGGAAGAACATCGAAAAGGTCTTCGCGGAGGCAGAGACAGAAGATATGGAAGGGGTCATCGGATGTCATCGGCAAGTCAGGCCTGACACTAATTGGCCTGGAGATGTGAAACATCATCCGTGCAGGTAGGGGGCGTTGACCAAGACCACTACCGTTGAACCCACCATTTTGGCCATCCACTAGACCACCAACTCCTGCCAACCCGTCTCGGCAGGCGCGGTCTATGGAGGCCATTTTGGTCTTCGATGAGGCCGAAGGCCTCTTTGGCCGGCGGAACGCGGAGGCGGCCAGCAGCAGCTTGGCGAAGATGGTTTGTTTCTACTTGACGGTCAAGAAATGTCAAGAACAAACAGCATTGCGAACGTCCCACACAAACATAGCTTTTGGATGCGTTTGGTGCATGGCTTTGGATGGGGTATGATTGGGTTCTAAGTGGGTGCAACATTTTGGGGAGAGAACCTTTGTGTCCTATCAAAGTCCCCTATAACTGATAAATAACAAGATTTGCGCACTTTACTACAGTGTCATCGAAGGTTTTCTTAGATTTATACATCTCTATCTCTTGACATGAAAAGTTGTTTGTGATTTATCTCAGCTTCAGAGTCTGGAGAAGCAACATTGGAACAATCCAAGGCGTCGACAAGCATTCCAACTTGGATTCAGGGCTCCTGCCCCGTGTCATCGTTCGATTGGAATGGAGCGTTCGAGATGTTTGGATTTTGACATGTATATATGCAGAAAGAAGTAGTTGTGTGTAAAGACGTTTGCGCATGGCGGTGGTCGCACACAAGTTTCACTGTTTAGTTACTTTTGGTTGGATCTTAGTCACTCATGTTCGTGGGACAGACCTTTTCACCTTCCATCTACATAACCGCAGCACCTGGAGTGATACTCATCATGCTTCCCTGTTTAGGTGGTCATATGAGTGTGACCTTAAGCGAGTGCACACCATTTACCCCCGACGGCTACTCACCTTCAGTCATGTTCCATCACCTTTGCCATGCTCAGCCCGGGCTGAATGATTGATCCGAGCCATACTCAGCTGAAAGGAGACGGTGCTCAACTCTTTGGGTGTTTTGGCGTTTTGGCTAAGGCTCTACTGGTTGGAGCATTATCCAGGCAGCACGCGCGCGGCGGCGATCACGAGCTTGTTTTGATGTTCGTTGCCACGATGGCTACGGGGCTGGGAAGAAGTGGGAGGGTCAAGAAAGCAGAAGCTTCACGGCGAGCAGATTGTTCATGTGCAAATTCTTTGGCAAGCCAGGCCTATGCATTCTTACGACCAATGCTCGAGATGCTATTGATTCTGCCTTCTTCCGACGCTTCCGCTTCATGGTGGAGTCACTTGCAGTATTATATTGGACTCTTGTCAACGGGAGGTAAGGCTTGGACGGGATTTTCTTCTCCAGATGGGGTAGAACTCAAACAGATTTTCTATTGTTGGTTCGTAGTCCAGATTGATATGGAAGTGCAGCACGTTGAGTTCTTGGTGCTGGTCATCTTTTTCTATCCATACTGTGAGTTGGGGACCAATTATATATATATATATATATATGGTTGACATAGAGCTACACACCCCCAGCAGAACCATATTTCAAGGCCATCTCCAGTCCCCACTGTCCAGATTTCAAGATGTGTTTTGATGTTTTTTTGGTGAAAAGATAAGATCAGATTCATGTCTTGCCCAAAAAGGAGAAGACAAACAGACAGAAGAGCACCGGGCTTCCCCCCACCGGTGCCGCCTGTCCGCTCGATCCGCAGGTTCCCGCCGCCGGACCGGGCGACGCGCGCCCAGCTGTGGGACGCGTCGCTGCCGAAGCTGGCGCCGCGGAGCTCCGACGTGGACGTGCAGTCCTTGGCCTCGGAGCGGGCTCGATCGGCCGGGGGGGGGGACGAGAGGAAGGCGAAGCAGGTTGGAAGAACAGAGGAATTGGATCACTTGGATCTAGGTGGGGGGGATGGAAAGAGGATGGATGAGGTGAGGATTTAAGAGTTCTTAGAGATGAAAGGGTGTGGAGGTCTAGGGCTTGGGCATGGGATGCACTTGCAAATGCCAAGATGCCGTGCTCAGCTTTTCAGAGCTGGAAAGTACAGGTCTCATGATGCTTTAGTAGTTGTTGGAAAGGACACATGTACAGCAAAAATGCATATTCAATCCATTTCAATCCCGAACAAGGAAAGAGATATTAGGAGATGATAGGAGATAACCAACACCAAATTGTGGAACAACAAGGCTTTCACCAGGTTTCGCCAGTTCGGTGCGCTGTTACAAATCTGAAGCATGCGGTAGCCGCCAGCTCCGAAACAATTGAACGAAGCAGAGCCCTTAAAAATAGCCGGTTCCAAAGGGTTGTTGATCATCTCCCAACCTCACCCCCCACCGTGCCTGCCTTCGTCGCGGCACGCGGCCGACCGCGCACGTGCGCGCGAGAGGAATTTGAGAAGTTCTCGGGTGGAGACATCCAGCTGCTCGGGCGGAGGTTTCGTCAACCCACCGGGGGCGACGAGGTTTCGTTTCCTCGTCATGGTGTAAGGTAGGATGGATAAAGCTAGGTAGGCATAGATAGGCTAGGTCCAAGAAACGCAGGGTAGCAGACATGTTCGATATATATATATATACTATAATGACAATGGAGTTGTGAAAGATACCTCAACATTCATGTGGCTAAGTCATGATGATTGGCCCTAGGAAAGCTTGAAGCAGCCTCAAAAGAAGAGATGCCAGAGGTTGTCACCAACGATCTTCAACATATTAAATAGAGTTTATATTGACCAGCATCATGACCTAAGACTTTGGTATCTAAACGATGGATAAAACCTGGAGACATTGGCTCTAATCTTCCAGGAAGAGGACCCATCACGAACAAAAACAACGATGATGACCGGGTCGGAATGGCCTATGTCATGAGTGCTTGCCACTGAAATTGTAGGTTTTACAATGTTCTACACTTCTACATGAATTAGACCTTTCCTTGGGAAAGTTGTATGTCACGTCAACGCACTTGGCCAAAGTCATTTGACCCTAGTGTAGTATTAGTATTAATAATTACATATATATTCCTACTTAATATAGAATATTCTATACTGGGGGCACAGTGCTTGCTGTCCTTTTACCCCATGCACACTGTAGATTGCAGGTTTGAATTTGAAGGACCTTGGGCATGTGTCATGCCAACTCCCCAAACCACTAGGCAAGAGTGATAGGGGTGTTTTGCTTGCAGTTCACATGCTAAACTGTGCGATGGCCTGTTCCCGGCGTACACACATACAGCAGATTGGGAAATGTTTGAGCTCAGGCAGGACACTGAATATGGGCCCTAGCTTGAACATTCCTCAAACCAATCACGGATTCTGCACCAAACCTGCAGATCTGCTTGTCACGCTCGGACACGTGGACGTTCTGCTTGCATCGCCCAGGAATGCGGTCATTCGCGCCGCATCAAGGGCAGCGCTGCGGCCCGAGGAGGGGGGGAAGCGATGTATCTGCATGGCAGATCTTCGATGCTCGGATTGAAGGGGCTGTCGATCGCTTCGGACAAAGCCACATGGCAACAGGAGAACGACTTGCCTCTACAAACCAGAGGTGTAAGATATTGGCATTGGGAGCAGTCCTGTGCCAGGATTGTGATACATGTTTCATGCATTCAGTTGTTTGACCCTTTGGCCTATTGTTGTCAATTGATGTTCGGAGAGTTCAGTTTGGCTCCCCTTCTTCTTCCTCTTCTTCGTGAGGCGAAGCTGCTCGCACTGAGAGGAGCAAGGCAGATGAGTCCTTGCAAAGACTCTACGTGTGAGCTGCGGGCCAAAGTGGATGTGAATTCGGCGGGCAGATGCAACAGGCTACATTCATGACTCAAACCAGGTAAGTTTGCATAAACAGCCATGCAATTGACAAAGACTTTCATGTCTATTCGTGCTCACACGGCTCCGGAGGTGACCTGTCCTTCATGTGGTGCATGTTGTTGCCCTTTTGGAGGTCACTTGTTGGACCAGCCAATTGAATGTTTTGCCATAGTCAGCAGAAGTCGTGGTATCATTCGTGCTGTATGTAGGATATGAAAGATGGGTGCGGCTTTGCCACGTGTGTGTGTGTGTGGTAATGCGATATGGTGACACGACAGACATTCGCCCAGTGCTTCGAAGATGACAGGCTTCGTTACGTTGGATCTACTGTATCATTTCACAGATTTCATAGTGGACGATGCAGGACACGCCGCCATATCCGGTGCAGGAAGACATCTACAGACAGCTGTAAGTCAACGAAGCTCAATGCAAGCACCCCCAAAGCAGGTTCAACACATCCCTTCGCATCATACCCTGACAAGTTGCTTTTTGATGATTTCTGTGTTTACTTACCCGCCTACCAGGCGCGCGCAACACTTAGCATGGCAACACCTAAAGCCCCGACCGACCACCGTCGGTCGCCGGTCGTGCCCGGAAGACTCCGTCGGTCGGTCGCCGGTCGTGCCACCGTCGGTCTCCGGGTTTTGGACCAACGAACGATGTGAACGATGCGAGCATGGCAGCAAGCTGTTGGCGGCACTTGGCGTGGCGGCACTTGACCACGTTCCTTTGGCGGTGCGACGTCGGGACTCGTGTTAAGGGGGAAGGGCCCCGACGATAGAAACAGTAGAAGATCTTACACGGTTGGATGACGAGTTTTTGGTTCATGTTCACAATTGTCATGGGGCATTGTTGATGAAAAGCCTGCTGCCAGCCAATTTAATAAGTCTGTCAAGCAACTGAATGATACTTGTTTTCAAGTGCCCCCCACACAAAGAAAGAGCTTTGGGCTTAAAGCTGCTTGGTTGGTTCGGATATGATATGATGTTCCATCAATATACCATACAAACCTGCCATGTTTCACAGCCAAGGACCTTCATTATCATCCTGGTGGCGTTGGCTGAAGGCCAAAGATTGCCAGATGGCTTCCTGGAGTCTTTGCCTTTGCCCCATGAGGGGTCCTCGTCGCGGCATATTTTCTTCACAAGCGACTTGGCCTGAAAGCCATAAGCCCGCAGCCCTGAGTGACCCTTGGGGGTGATCGAAACAGGCTGAGAGACACAGAGTGAACCGTCGCTTCGCCTTTGCAACGAGGCCGAAACTGTGACACCGAATGCATGTTGAATGCACCTATCAACTATCAGACTGCCAATCAACTGCGGTTTTGATTTCTTTTGAGCAGCTGTGCAGAGTAAGTACACAAAGATTAGCATGCACGTGCAGACAGACGAACACACACACACATCCATTTTCATACGCCAACAGATAGCTTCCTAGAAGGTGATCAAACACTTGATTTGTTGATTGGTTATTGAGCGTCATGTTCATGCCAATCGGAGCAGTTAGCACTCTGATGTGCCAGATGGGCTCAGCCAGTAATCGGTTTAAGTGCCCACAGACCTTTCTTTGTCTTATACTCTTTCCCCGTAAGATGGCACATGCAAACCTGGGAGATAAGATGGCAACACGATGTAAGAACATGTCCAAAATCAAGAACATCATGCCATACCTAGCTACTCTTATATACTATATATATATATCAATCTTAATCTATCTATCCACTTATCAAATCTTATCTCTCTCTCTATATATATATATATTTCACGCATGTAGTTTTATTGCGGATGTGGTAGAGCTCCTGGTTCCCTAACCAGACCCTAAAGCTGCCTGCAGAACGCTTTCAAAACATCCAATGTGCTATTCCTGAAACAGTGATGAAGAGATGGAGATAGGGTGTGGCCCATTTCATTGCCACCAGTATCAGTCGGTAACAATGCATCACTATTTTTGACAGCCTTTGCCAACCATCGCCAACCATCAGCATCCACTGTCACTCAAGATAGAGAAAGATTCCTTGATCGAGCAACTTGTCCTCACCATATCCATGTTGTACTGCATTGTTGTTCTACTTGCATGTACTGTAATTATATATTATATACAATTCACACTACCTGTGTACTCTTGTTCGTAGCCACCTCTCCCTGGATGCATCCCAACTTCCCAACCAGCATCCATCCCAACGACCGACCGATTGACCAAACAATCACAGAACCGACCTGCCTAGGTATTACCTACCCTCTCTCTTGCGAAGCCTTTACTATGAAGGGCGGCCTCTTTGGTGAAGACCTCCCTTGGAGAGAAGGCCGCCAGGCCTTCCGCGCCTTCGTGGCACAAGCGCCGCACGCGATCTCCTTCGAACAGCAGGAGCGATCGTGGTGTTTGGGCAAGGTGGTTTGGAGCCAAGAGAAGGGCATTGAAAGGAAAGATTTGGTTGTGTCATGACCGTTATGTATGATTTGTGTTGGAATTGAACAAGGTTTGAAGGACATTTTTGGGTTACTTTAAGTTTGGACTCGTGTGTGAAATGTGCTCAGAAGGGTTGCAGCAAGACGACTGCCTGTGAATGTGGTTTTGATCGCTGAGTCCTGTTTGGATGAGTTTCCCTCATCTCAACCCATCAAGACTCATAAGCTCAGCCAAACGGCTAAACTGCACTGCGATTTTAGCTGGCCTTGGTCCCAAGGTTGGAGTGTACAGGATGTAGTCGATCCCTGGCGAGGACACAATGTCGAGATTTGCATGGCGCCTTTCCTCCTGCTGGTGCTCCTGTGGCTCCTGCCCAGATCTCTTGACAGCTGGGGGCAGAAGAGAGTCATCCTCGAAGATAATCATATGGATAAGGTTGGTCTATAATACTATATGTTGATCTCAAATCTCAAAATCGCCGCGGTTTGCGTCCGCAGCTCCCGTCCCGAGTATCCGAACATAAGCCCTTGAAAGGGAAGTGGTGCACATGTCCAATGGGCTACGACCAAGGAGGCAGACAAAGGCCTTCAGTAGTGCCTTCAGTCCATTACATATATAAGCTTTTGTACATATCACGAAAGCTAGCATGCTAGCTGAGTTCTTCTTTGCTTTAGCAATGTTGTGGTGGGAGGGGCTGCGTGCCTTAAAGATTGATATATCAAGCTAACCCCCCCCCCCCGCGGTGCTTGGTGTAAAGGGTGCTGCTGCTGCCGCTCTGCTGCTTGCTGCTGCTGTTTGCTGCTGCCGCTGGTTGCCGCTTTTGTAGCTGCTGCTTTGCTACTTGTTGCGGCTTGGTGCTGCTGCTGCTGCTGTTGCTGACGACGCCGCTGCTACTGCTGCTTGCTGCTTGCTGCTTGCTGCTGCTGCTTGCTGCTTGCTGCCGGTGGTGCTGCTGCTGCTGCGGCTTGATGCTGCGCTGCTGCTGCGTGGTGCTGCTGGCTGGCTGCTGGTTGGTGGTTGCTGCTGGCTGCTGGCTGCAGGCGGCTGCTGCTGCTGCTGCTGGCTGCTGCTTGCTGCATAGGACTTGTACTTCACCGTTACAAGTTGTTTACCCCTATTTCTAACCTAATGCATGCATAAGCGGGTGGTAAATTTACCCCCCAGGCTTGCTATAACCATACACCGGCTATTTCCTCAAGACGCTCTATTCTTGATACCTTTTACCAGTGCTTATCCTACACTACGGACGCCCTAGTGTATGCACAGTCCTTGT
>CAXAMN010025028.1:1368714-1409168 GCA_963970005.1 Durusdinium trenchii | reverse complement strand
TATCCTACACTACGGACGCCCTAGTGTATGCACAGTCCTTGTGATGCCAGAAATGCTTACCCCTCTTTCCAGCGCAAGGCATACATAAGCGGGGGGTAAATTTACCCCCCAGATTTGCAATAACCATACACCGGCTATTTCCTCAAGACACTCTATTCCATATACCTTTTACCCGTGCTTCTCCTACACTACGGACGCCCTAGTGTATGTACAGTCCGTATGATGTCAGAAATGCTTACCCCTCTTTCCGACTCAAGGCATACAAAAGCGGAGGGTAAATTTACCCCCCAGATTTGCCGATCACGCATCTTCGTGCCTGCCAACGAGTGCACCCGGGTTGTTCCAATGTACCCTTCCCAGTCAGCGATGTCACATTTACATTCTTTAGCGCAAAGTATGTACATAGCAACCTTCCTCCCAAAACATGTCATCCCTACATGCTTTGCCGACTATGTAACTAGTACATCCGGTGCGATTCGGCTAGCTTTCGACCTCTCCCCCTGGCCTCAAGTTGAGGACTTTCCTGTGAAGAGCATGGCGGCAGACTCAAACATCGTCAACCTTCTTGACTCAAAGAGGGCTGAACTCTTGACTATACCCTGGAAGTCGAAGACCTTTTTCATGGCTGATCTGGTTTTGTAACATCATGTAAAATCCTATAGTAAGTAACCTTTAAATCCAATGGTGCTTCGACTTCTAGGATATATAGCAGACGTGCGCTTCGGAGGGACGGACGTTGTTCGCGACCCGAGCGGCTAAGCACTGGACCGTGACCAGACCCCCGTGGGTACCATAAGGGAGGTTCCTGGGATCAGGATCTTTAGGTCCCGTGCCCGTGGCGTGCCCGTATGCGTTCCTGCGTTCCGTGCAGCGTGCGGTGCCCGTGCGAACTCTTTATGCTTTTGTACCTGCCCAGGCCTTCTCAATCATCACTGAAAGCATGTGCAAATTGCTGGATCGGAAGTGCCGAATCTCATAAGTTAAGGAGCCACTCCCCCAAAATAATGTCGCCCCTCGTCTTAGGAGGGACTTGGAAGACGATGGTCCATGCTTTTCTCAGTGTGGGGGCTAAGAGCTCTTTCCTTTTGCCTGGCACATGTCCTATCCCAAACACACGCCCGCCGGCTTCGCCCCGGCTGCGCACCTCGGACCGTCCCCGGACAGGAGAGTTTGCCCCATTGGTGCGGTCACTGCCTTGGGGCTCATGTAGCTGAACTCGCATTGGCGGGGCCAGGAGCATTCGACAGGGGAGATGGCACGATCGTTTGGGTCGTCTCAATTGATTTCGATGGGTTTCGCCGACTGCAAAAGGGTTCTCCAATCATTTGTATGCCTTTCATTGGTAAAAAGTTTGGCTCGTCACGTTGATGTGATAGCTTTGCTTGATATTGCTTGATCACGGTTGAGTAGTTTGGGGGGTTTGTTGTGCTGAACTCATTGGACATGTTGTTCGGCCAGTGGTTCACTGGCGCTCGTCAGTGTTATACTTACACCTCCATCCAAACCACTACGAACCCAGACATACATACCTCTAATTGTCTAGATATGTATGTTTCCTCCTGGGGTTCTTACTCATCCAAACAAAGAAAGCCACTGTTTGCAGGCAAGTATCATTGCAAATCTGTCTCCGACAGCCCTGGCTATTACTACTTTGATCTACTTTGGGTGCCAACCTGAAACCATGACTCAAACAAGCATGCCGGTGATTTGCCCATGTGCTTCATTCCCAGGCAACTCTCAGTCTCAATGTCTGCGGCATCTCGCGTGGCCTCCTTCATCAACATGCAGAGCACTTGCGCTCACATGGATCCTTACGTTCTCATTCTCAGGCTTTGCTGGGACAATCGGTGTAGATATCCTATATAGATGAATTGGTGCAGGCTCCGGGTCCCGGGGTTGGGATTTCAAGAAGTTCAGCTCTTCACATCGAGCTGGCCAGCCCGGCACCGGCATGTTCTGTTCCAACCTGCCCAGGCTGCCACCATGGTCAGAGCTCATCAACACTGGCTGGCCGGTCTTCGGCATGATGTACCGCATCGCGCAACAGTTGAGGCCTGGCCGTTCGAATTCCTGGCTCAATTCGGTCTGGGCAGAATTTGGTACAGTCTTCTGAGGTTTGTATGTAGTTTTGAGGAACATTGTCATGTATGTTTGAACCTCTTGTCCCTGCCAAACAGGTTCATCTCCGGGCATCATCAAGTAATCATCCCTGTGATGTGGCTTCCATGTTCGAAACTGTGTAGCCTTGACCTACCCCCTCAATCTTTGTTAGCTGCTTGATCAACGGCGCTGGTTTACCCTTTGTGAATGCACTGGCACATCACAACTTCCTCATTAGTTGGAGCTGCTGGATCCAACGAAAGGTTCTAATACAGTCACTACTGGTACCACGTTGATGGCAATTCCTTCGCCCGTTGTGACGGTCGTTTCTCCAGCTATGGTTGGCTTGACGCGAGAGCCAACCCCGCCTCCTTGTTTGTCTTGTTTCATTCCCTTGTGTCCTGCAGCCTTTAAACAAACTCAGATTAAAGAAGGAACTAGGACCACAGCAAGTGAACCCATTGTCTCGCTTCCTTCTTAGCTATGTTCGGGAAGAGTTTGTGTGGCTTCCCCGTTCTGTCATGCTGTGTTTTCTTTTACTTTCTTTGCGCATCTTGCACCACATCACCGAATGAAGGCCTCACACTGAAATGACATCGCAAATCCAGGGGTTGAACAAGAAACGGACAAAAGGAGGACCACCAGACTCACCACTCTGCCGAGCACTACTTGCTCCCACACTTATTATATAACCATGCTTTTGTGGTTTCTCGCTGCTTCTGTCCTTTCCCCGGCTGTATTGATAGGTTTCTAGAGTAGGAGAGCAACAAGCAACAGGTGTTCCTTGTTTGGTTGGCTGGTTCTCAGGCGTCCGGACTACCACGTGGAATGGTGGAGTCTGCATGGAATGAGGACTTAGCAGGAGCAGGAATTCTTGCCGAGAACCTGCAAACCAGAACTCGAACCTTGAGACACTTCTTCCGTCTCGAAAAGATAAGTGTGAAAGGGGGCCGCCTCACACTTGCTCTTTCCTCATGTCGTGCGAGAACAGAAACAAAGGCGCAGCCAAAATAAGTGTTTTGGCAACTATCTCCACCACGGATCTACACCCAGCCCAGTGCCCAATGCCTTTCCTTCAACAAGCTTCAGCAGCTGTTCTCTTGAAGTGGGTGACTTCACGAATTCCAGGGCTGATGGGCTCTTGGAAGAGAACTTGGATGACATCTTTGCGACCCAGCTCTCTCATGGCGCCCAGGAGCGGTTCCCGATGAACAGATAAATCGATGGTGGCCGGTGATGCATGGGGGGTCGAGTGCAGGGGGTCGGGGAGTCTCATTGGGCCCTGAATCAGATGTGGCAAAAAGCAGCCAAAATGCCAAGAGCTTCCAGCGCTTGCGAAGCTAAGAAGCCTTGAACATGCTTGACAACTTGATTCATTCACTGTTCCCTTCCATGGAAGCACTGAAGCCTTTTCGTTGGAATCAGGCGCCCTCCTGGAGACGTGGAGCCAAGACCTTTTGCCAGCTGCTGGGCTACGGCCATGGCCCCGAGGAATCTGCTTGTCCTTTAGCGCAGGCAGCGGCGCTGCTGGGCCAGGCTGGGACACGAGCAAAACCGCGAGGCGTGCACATGCGGAACATCGAAACGTAAATATTGGGTTTGTCCCATGGGTTTTGTTCCAGAAAATGCCGGACAGAGAGATCCCTGTAATTGGTAAACAAGGATCACGATCTTTAGTGAAAGTCCTTTATAGTAACCATCATCGACTGTTACAGAGAATTGGATATACTGATATACCCAACATATATATATATAGACACAGTATATATATATACAGGGAGAGAGAGAGAGAGTGTTGATGCTCAAGGATACTTGGGTTTGGAAACCGCGTTGGGTTGCAGGCGCCGTCCAAGTGGTTGGTCATCCAAGCAGTTGTGGCCGTGTGCTTTGTCTCATTGAAACATACAGAGGTATTGATCAACACCTGTGTTTTGCCAACTATGGAGACCCGGATTACCTTACCAATCTCAACACGCAAGGTTTCATGATGTTTCATGTGGGAATCTCACAAGCGAGTCTACCTTTGGAAGCATATTGCGGTGCCTGTAAATTCAATACCTGCCGCACGGCCAGCAGGGTCTTTGGTCAGTATCAGCAGTGTAGTTCTTCAAACATAAAGGATGTTGAGTGTTTGCGAGCATTCATTTGGGCATGGTTGCCAGATCTTTGAGATTTGCACTGAACAAGACTCGATAAGGGTCTCAACATGATTGTTTGTGCAAAAGTGCTAGGAATTGTCAGGAACATCTGCAGAATCTAAAGTCTAAAAAAGACTGTTCCTTTGGATCAGTTCCCCAGCATTGTTTTCCAGATTTGACCCTCCCCTACCTCGCCTGGCCTAACCTCCAGGCGGTCCAATTCCCTTGTTTTGCCCCAGGCGGTGCAAGGGCCTGATGCGGCGGAAGCCGTGTTGCGAAGGGCGCAGCACTTGGCCCCTCGCGACGATCAGAGAGAGGGTGATGCGCGAGACCGCGCATGAGGCGGTCGCCCAGATCCAAATGGGATACAACGAAGAATCCATTCAAAACCGGCCCATATATGGAGATGTAAAGGGACTTTGTTAAGGGGTTCTTCCTCAACAGTTTGATAGAGAATGAATGATAAAGACAAGTGACAAGTGCGATTTCTTGGGTCATTTTGGTACAACAACACGACTCCCTTGGCGAACGGAAACAAAAAACGGTTCCAACACCGGTGCGACTGCCTCCCAGGTTTACGGCCTACTGCCACGTGTGCCGGGCGTGAGCGAGTGCCTGGGTGTGTTGAAGATGTACCTGACTTACCTGACTCTTCGAGTTTCTTTCAGTTTCAACCACTTTTTGTATTCTTTTGTGTTTTTTTTGGGGTTGTTGTGTTTTTTTCATTGTTCTTTTGCCACCACTTTTGTTGGCCATCGATGGTGGTTAGTGGGGGCTAGAGTTTTGATCGGATGTTTTTTGTTTTGAGGGTTAGGGCAGCAAGGATGTGCAAGGCGCAAGACGGGCGCATTGAATCATAAAGGCTTAATCTTCGGGGCGATCCCAGAGCCACTTCAATGGGGAAGATATATAAATATGATGTGCTACACTGGATCCCATGTCTCGATGCTGATTGGGAGTCTGATTGGGCTGGTGGCTGTATGGGCAGACTGAGGTGCATGCAGGCCCAGAACCTGCATTTGGGCTTGATGTTGTCCTCCCATGGGCGGATGCTTTTGGAGGGACTTTATCGTTTGCAACTTCACCTGGAAAGCTGGTTTCAGAGTCCTCCAGGCGAAAACCCGCAGGGTGGGCAGGGGCGGAAGCTTTGGTTGCTTGGTCCGAACGATGTGGGAAAAGGTGTGCAATGCATGCATGCTTGGAGTACATCTTTAGATGAAGCAGTTCGGGCCCGTTTGGAGCTGCAAGGTTGGTTCATCCATGGTCATCCCTTAACTTCAATCTCTCTATATATATATATATAGTTACAAGTTTTTGCAAGTTCCTTTAAAGATGAACACGCGTTGCAGGTTGTAGTGGCACACACTATCAACTGACACAGTATCGCTTGCGAAGACACCTGCGCTGTACTCTCCATAGTTTGCCGGCTGTTTGTCCATAAGTTTCTTTGGATCGTGGTTTCTGTGGGATTCCTCTTTTTTGGAGCTTTTCAGGCCTCCAGTAAATTGCAGCTTCCAGTTGCCAGGGGACGCTGGTCCACAGAAGATTTGCCCAGTCGGTGGCGCTCAGTGGCAGGGAGAGTGGTTGCTGGAAACAGACTTGCTCAAGGACTTTCAGGCTAGCGATCTTCATCACAAAAGTAGGTACACTTTCAGGTCCGGATTCCATTTGACAGATGTTTATTCATAGTTATATATTCATACGTACGTACCGTCGTTTTTCCATGTCATTCTGCTAAGTTGGAACCCTTGCTTGCTCCATCTTACTCCCCCAAAAGAGGGCGCCGACAGGCAGGGATCGGAGTCCCATCCAGGCGGAGCTCGAAAAATCCACGGTGCAGTGGGCGCAGCCGGTGCCGGCGACAGCAACGCCCCCTCGGGCGCGAGAGGCATCGACCATTTGAGCAGACATGATGGGGTCGAGTGAAAGCAAGGAGAAATCCTTCAAGCACCTTCTAACCTAAATGCCTAAATGTCAAACCATGCTTTTGTCACACCTGTTGAACTGTTGAACTTGTTGAATCTGGATCTCACGCTGTTAGGGCAAGCATCAAGAAGCACAGAGTACACTAGTTTACGAGCCATTTGGAAGCAAGAGACTATGAGAGTAGTTAGGTTCTGGGGTCAAACAGTTTTGGATAGTTTAGGTGTTCACTGTTGTTTTTTTCATCCGTTGTTTTTTGCGCCCCACAGCTTTGCCGGTGCTTGTCAGGCCTGGGTTTGCACTTTGTTCGCTGGTCCAGAGCTCCCCTGGCGGCAGATGGCTTTGCATGTGGAGCTCATCAGGCTTGAGGGTCCCGCGCAAACATGCAGCAAATTGTGTCATTTTTACTGGAACTGGGTGGAGGTGGGTTTCCACATGTTCTCACCTGAAAAACCTCCTCTACAATTGACTATGTGAGAACATGCACCTCGTCACTCGCTGTATGCACTGTATCTATGGGCTGGTTTGGTGTCCGCTCCCAGCTTTGCAAGTACACTGCAATTACTGACCATGGACCTGGCCAGATAACATATATCAATGATTATACTTTTTCAGATATATTACTATATATTCATTGAGTTGGTGTATATATATATAATGTCAATATGTTTGTATATTGCACAGTTCAACCAAAGCGTGCACGTTTTGTTTGAAACGTTTTTTTGGGTTTTGTGAGCCTCCGAATTGAAAGAGAACCGATTGATTCCAGCTGTTTGAGCTGTTCTGAAAGCCATCCCATACACCTGCGATCCATACACCTGCGATTCACCTATTTGAGCTGTTCCATCCGATCCATACATTGAGGATTTTCTTTCCTATTACCATCCCATACACCTGTGGCAGGACTTTGGCCTATTCCATTCATCGGGTGTCCTTACAGCCACGCCCATTCGTGGTTTTGACAGAGGTGCGGATCCGCTTGTTTGGCCGGTCCAAAATTCTGTCCCAGCCGTAACTGGCTTGATGTGGTTCCAAAACGTTAGATGGTCCTTCTTGAGCATGACTGACTTGTTGTTTGTTTGCTTGCAGTTGGATCATCCAAAACCGTCCCAGCTTGGAGGCGAGCCTTCCGATGGACCTCCAGGAAGAGCTGCTGGCAGAGGGCTTCCGCCTGGAATTCTTTCATGCGCCCACCCTGGCGATGAAGGTCCGTTACTGTGCCTGTTCACGAAACCCTCTGGGGTTGGTTCGGAGACCCTGCGTTCGTCCCTCACGGGGGTTCGGACAGAACGCGCCAGTGAAACCGCGACCCGGAAGGTTCCTTCGGGCTACGAATGGAAGCTCGGATGGTTTCAAGGCACCGATGGCGGCGGCGCCGGCGGGGGCACGCTTCCGAAGACGGACAGGTTCTATGGGAGTTCTAGAGGCTACTTGTAGGGGGGGCTGTGGTCATGGTGTTTGGCATTTGAGGTGTTTCATGATGTTTTTTCCTCATGTGTTCATCATTTCCCTAGCGTGAAACTAAGAGGTCGGAAGCTCACTCCTACAATGGGCCAGCTGGCAGTGTGGAATTTGACCTCCTACGACACATTGGTGATGCTCGACGACGTTCCCTGGCACAATTGGAGGGCCAAGCACAACGTTCTCCTAGCAAGCTTCTAATGATATGCAAGAACATATCATCTTGGATATGTTGGTTTGATGCTTCAAAGGGGCTCGCAGAGAAAGAAGGGACATGCAGATTCCGAACCGTGAGGATGTTAGATCCCTCAAGCTCATACCCTGGCTGCAGATACCCTCACATTCAAACAGTATTGTTAGTTCTTGACGGATCTTGATGATCAACATATCAAAATCAAATAAAATCAACATATAAAGTAGAACATACTGGTATACATCCAAGAGCTGAACCCAATGTCCGTAGTCGTTTTCGCATGTTTTCGCATCCCAGAGCAGGACATGCTGATGATCCAGGCTTCAGACGAGCTCTTCAGCATCCCAGTCTTCGCAATGTCCCACGACCCCATGCCACTGTGGTCCGAAGCGATGGGCCAATCCAAACAGTCGCGTCTCAACAACGCCGCACGCGTGGTGCATCCCAACAAGCGCCTCTTTCGGCGGATGGTGAAGCAGTTGCAGTCTGGTGGCTATCGCAACCATCCGTTGATCCTTGACTGTAAAGTCCGCTGGTTTTGTAGGATGTCACAGGAACCCCCAAACTGTTGATCCTTTCGAGGGAGATAATTCAATCACTTTTTTAGAGGCTAAAGGATGACACTTCCGTCCTCCACCAATCCATCATCCAATCCAATCATCTCAGGATCAACTTCTGGGGATATGACCTGCAAAGCCTGGAAGACACCTTTTGGGGTCTGGAGAGTTCCCGCCTGGGCATTGCCCGCTTCGCGCACTCGGGCCACTTCCGGGGCTGCGACCCACGCCTGCCCGGCATCGCCTCGCGTCGCGCGTCGCCCTGGTCGCAGGGGAGAAGAGGTGGTGGGTTGGGGGTGGGTGCGGGTATTCGAACAACAAGGGAGACCAAGACTAAGAACCCCTTGGAAGAAGGAAAACGACTCAGACTATCTAAGACTAAAACCATTCTAAAAGTCACAGGGTCGAAACGTGCTTGCAACAACATGTGGAGACATGTGGCGTGTCCAATGACTTTGCCCTTCAGAGTTGACTTTCTCAGGCTCGAAAGTAGCGATTGCCGCTGGCAAAGAAAACCTTAACACTGGTTAGTACACCCGCTATAAAACATCCCCGTTGAAATCTCCCTTACAGAATGGGGGAGGTTGAGGCCGCTAAAAAGTAGTCATTTTGTAGTGCCATGATGGTTTAGTCCTTCATGTCACCAGAGCTTTGGGTATGGATTGCCATTTTGTAGAGCATGTCATAATTTTCAGATATCGGACGGATTCACATTTTGTAGAAACACACTCACTTGCTTGATTTACACCATTTTGTAGACAGTTGTGTGTGCAGCTCAGCTTTTTCCAAAGGCCTGTTGGCAAATATGCCACCACCACCAGGTTACCCCAAAGTTTGCGGGGTCGCAGGCTGCTGTGATAAAGTGCCAGTTCCAGCATGGAGCGATGAGCGGCAGTGCTGGTTGTCCAGATGTAATTTCAAGCAGCGGACAAGAAAAAGTTATCATCATGTCTACTTCTGCATGCGTCTAGCCTGCAATAAGCAATGCCAAATCTCAAAAGATGGGAATGACATGACATCAGCAAAAATGCACACCCTCCTAAGAGGAGAAAGCTGACTCTACAAAATGGCTGAACCAGCATGAGGCTCCTACAAAAAAAGATATGTTCAACCGTGCTCGTGTCATACCAATACTACTTCACTGAAGAGTCTCCGATTTAAACTCTTCCAACAGCTTGTGCTTTCCGAGCCCTGGCCCAATCAATGCATCCATTGGAACAAATCTTGGATTGCACATGCGCCCCCATGCCGGCTGGACTCATGGTCCTTCTTTGCTTTCTTTTCCTTTTTGTGTTCGGAGGCATTTGGAGCTTCCTCAATGCAAAGATGGCTCTACAAAATGGCTGAGACAGCAAGTTGCTTCTACAAAAAGCAATGCCATTGCCATTGCACCTAAAAAGCTATTTCACTAAACCGCGTCTGACGCAAAAGCTTTCAACACCTTTTTCTTTCTGAGCCCTTGCCCGATCAGGTCATGCATTCATTGGACAAAGCTTGGCTTGACCACCCCCATGTTCCTTTTTTGCTTTCTTTTCCTTCTTCTGCTCCGAGTCATGCCCACCTTCCTAAGAGGAAAACTTGCCCTACAACATGGCTTGGGCAGCAACTTGCCCCTTACTTTTTGTGGGAAAAACGCTACCTGTGTGAGTGTGTCAGATCATTTTGTAGAGGCGTTTTTTTTGTATTGTTGTGAGTTGTTTGCCAGGTCAGTGTCATTTTGTAAGAGTTTTTTTGTTTCGTTTTATGTTTGTTTGCGGCTTGTCTACCTTTCCCGGACATGAGCTTGGGGTGCCATTCTGTAGAGAAATTGTTCTTGGACTTTCATTTTGTATAGGGTCGTTTTGCCCGGAATTACCATTTAGTAGAGGTTCTCTACAAAAAACCTGAAATTTTAAACTTAAAACTGTTCGTTTCTGTTTGCATGGATTTGTATGGATTTGTTCGAAGTAAAACGATACCCAAGTGGACATATGAAGACGTCTAAACTTGCGGGATACCATGCACCGGAAACTGCGCCAGAGGCAGCTGGGCCTTTTGACTGGTGACTGGCCGGAAGAGAACAAAACTGCTCCTGTGGATCCTGTGTTTGCACATCCGATGCATTGTGTGTTGCTCGGCCACCGCAGTTGTTTCATCCAATGTTCGTCATCCATTTGCCCAAACTTCAGGATCTGAAAACAATAGGATGTCAATGCCAAGTCTTCGAAATTGAGCTGTTGAAGGTTCTGATTATGCTACGCTGCTACTAGGTCCTGTTTGTTCCTTCCCCACTATGCTCGCTTCGGATATGTGTGGCTGCATCCTAGGCTGCCAGCCGACTACAACTTTTTCGTTGACTTCAAGAGTCTTGGAGCTTTCATCGTCGTTTTCTTTTGGGCTGCTAGACTCTCAGGAAGGTCTACCCAAATGAAGCTTGATAAACAAAATGCAAAAAGCAGGTGATCCAACATCTAAGGAGTCTTTTCTCCATGATCTACTTCGGGGTTCATGACCCGAAGCAGTTCAGCACCCGGTCTCTCATCAAGCGCACGACCGACTTCCTGTACAGGAGACCAAGCGCTGTGGCATTCGTGTCACATGCTGAGGTTTCAACAGGGGCTCGTGCTGGTGTGCAAGAAGTAGCTCCTCACACGCACGCATGCACACACCCGTGAAAAGAGTTATATATATATATATCCAGAAAATGGTATGTTGCGGCTGTCGCCCAACCTAGGTGTTGACGGGAAATGGCAGGAAGCCTCAGCTATGCATGCAGTGTTTACCTGAAACACCAGCACATTACTGCAAGCCATAAACGGCCTGATTGGCTTTAGAGCGGGTGGAGTATGGCAGCCCAACGTCGTTAAACTGCAGGTACACCTAGCTTATCGGACCCGGCTTCCACTATCACGCATAGCTTCCTTGGTAAAAAGGGTTTTGAAACCAGGGTGGTCACAGAGAGAGAGGGAGCGAGGGAGGGAGGGAGAGAGGGAGAGAGAGAGAGAGAGTGACACACACACACACACACGCGGGCATTTGCACCTCAGAGTAGGCAAACATATGCCAAGTTGCAGCAAAATGTTGCATCCCGGTATACGTCCGCCTGGCTGGCGTTGTTTCACCACTCCCAGAGGCCTCACCTTGCAGTTTGCATCGCTGTTGCCTCGGGACAGTGGCCTTGAGCACGGCAAAGGCTCCATTGTTCATGGTTGGGGTATGTTGGGGTATCATTTCGAGTTGTTCTATATACACATTTGATGTCCACAGTAATTTCATAGGCTCACTAGTTCACGAAGGCATGGCTCAGCACTATGCAAGTCTTGTTGATGTGTGAGGGAAACGCACGCGCAATAACATATATATATATATATTCCACTACTGAAACAAAACACATTGTTTCTTAGATTCTTTACCCCGGTTGTGGGCAGGTCCAAAACTTGTTGTACCACTTTGGACGTTCCGACTTCATTGGAACCAAGCCAGCAACCCCCTTATCAGAAGCTCCAGACCTTTCTTCGCAGCCTCCAGGAGCGGTTCCTTGGTGGGAGGCCCCAAGATCCTGCATTGGCCTGGATCTCTGCGCAAACCCTGGGCCCTTTGGACGAGCTCGGGGCTGGACTCCGCATTCCTCCAGTTGGACGAGCAGGTTTAGGGATCCACCAGATCAAATATGAATTTGCAAACCGTTTACTGTACCAAGGTTTTCACCTTACACAGTTGCTGGTTTCTTGATTTACAAAGAAAATATGAATCAAGAAGGTTCCTAAAACATAATTCATAATCTTATAGAAGGTTTAGGGAAGAACACTTTGTACCAGGTGGTGCTTGTGAGTTTCTGGATGAATTGCGCCTCTACCGTAGATACCCCTGAACCCTCTACAAGCATATAGCTGCAGAATGGATCGACCCGCACCTGGTGAACCTATCATCATGTGATGTAATGCCACATTTCTAATACTGTATATACTAATTGTTCCGACTCCTTTTTGTTGGAGAGTGTTTTCGTCATTAGGGGTCCCTTGGGCAGCGGCTATGACTTTGCCTAGTGGTCTAGTGGTCCACTTCAACCACACCAAGCTATTTCGCTGTCGCCGGCGATGTCCAGTCCCAAAGACTTGTAGACATGTTTCGCATCCCAGGAGCGCATTCATCCCCGGGTGCGGAGCGGCTGGGACCATCTCTGGTGGGACGCCCATGAGCGCATGTGCCTCCAGAGCCGTGTGGGTTGCCGCATCGCTTGCACATCGCCGGAGAAACAAAGTTGGCGAGATCGAGAGCGGGCACGGGACGCGAGATCGCAAGCGGGAGTTCCTTTTGTTTCAGGATTTTGAGTTCCTTGGAACCCCATTCCTCCTACAAGCAAGTGGTGCCCGCAAGAAGGTTTGCATGGCACGGCCTATCAGGGGGATAATTCTTCCACATCAGGACTACCCAGATGGATTGCTTCAAAGTGTCAGTGGCCCTCAGTTGTTTGCCAGTTTGCCTTTTGATTTATATAACACCATTGACATTTCACATCATATCACTAAGCTCACAAATCCATGATTTGAGACGATAATCCCTTCCACCTATTTAAAAACACGAGGCTCCCCCCTAATAAGGAAACCTCGGTCGCATTTTTTCTAATAGGGGGTCCCTGAAATCGGGTGGTCCAAAATAGGGTCACCTGGAAAGAGTTTCAAAACAAAAAAAGTAATCCATGAACATGTTTATATAAAATCCTTGATTAAACTCGTATCAAAAATGCAAAAAAACTCCAGATCGAAGGGTCTTCCTTTTCCCCTACAAAAACCTTCCTTAGAATAGTGATTCTTCAGTAGACTAACAGCTAAAGCTTTCGAAAGGTGATGTCGCTGTGCCATGAGCGCGGCGTGTCATGGTGGATAGACAGGGCGGACAGAGGTGGGCAGTTACGGTTGTTTTTGGAACCTACTGTAATAAGAAGAACCCCTCCAAATCGGCCATGTTGGTAGTTTAGTAGCGGCTTGAAAGGGCGGTAATTTAAAAACAGATATACACCATATTTAGGGGGATCCGACATGACTTTTTTTAATTAGGGACCGTTTTTAAATAGGTACTCGGGATTATGCATCCGAACGCTTTAGAACGTCCGAGGTCAAGAGGATCTGCAGCATGTTCACGTGGGTATAGGATTTGCAAATTATCGTCAAATATCTATCAGAAACGATGGGACATGTTGAAGTGCAAATGGTTCCCGCAGTTCTAGGATAACCTCGCTGTTCACCGTTGCTTACGCGTCGCTGCCCCAAAGCCTCGCCCGGTTTCCATCTAGAAAGCCATGGGGGCCGCCCGTTGAACATGGAGAAGCGAAGCACGTTTGTGAAGGTGCATGGGGCTGGGGAAGGGTGGCTCAGTCAGAGGGCGAAAGAGGGTACCGTCTAACTCGCGCCACCGGCCTAGAGTTCCGTCAGATTTGTTCGCCACAGACACTGACATTGCCATGCTAAGACAAAAGTCGTGGGTTGGCCAAGGGGAGCGGGCTTACGTCAGGTTGGTTCATAATGTTCATGTAAATTTGAATGGACTGGTCCGGGTCCGGGATGATGGGAAACGTTCTTTATCATAACAAGTAGCGCAGTTTCTGCAAATTCATCTTGTGGCAGTTGGCAAGGTTTCATCAAATTGCTTCTACGTGGCAATATCATATGATCGTATGTTTAAAGCCTTGAGCTTGTGGATGTTCAGCCTCCTTGCAGCCCTAAACTATCAAGCCACGGACCTTGGGTTCCCCTCAAAGAGGGGATCTACCCTGGCGATTCGTGGCATTCCGTGGCCATGGAATTGGAAATGCCCATGCTGGTTCTGTTGCTTTTGTTGATCGTGCCTTTAATGATCGCTTGCACCTCCATGTGGTTCTACCGCAAGCAGCTGCGCCGCCTTCTACCAGACTTGACCAAGCCTAAAGCCACCAAGCGGGAGCACTACCTTTTCAAGGTGCAAACCGAGGAGCAGCTCCGGAAGTCTGCGGCGGAAGCGGACGCAGCCGAAGGCGGTGGCGTCAGCGGTGGTGCCGTGAGGAGTTTGACCATGAGGCCCGATGAAGTTCCTCAACAGGATCACATGGAGTCTTTGGTTTTGGACGGTGATCAGGTCTTGGAGATGCGACGTTCAGCCAGTAAAACCTCCATGGGTTCCAGCGTTCCCGGAGTGGTCAGAGTTGGCTCTCAGACCAGCAGTGGTGAGAATGAGATGACTGCGGAAGCTCGGACTTTGCCAAGAGCTGGTTCAAAGCAAAGTGTGGGAAGCAAAAGGAGGGGGAGAAGCACCAGTAAACAAAGCCGAGCTGGTAGCAAGGCCAGCAGCAGTCGGCCAGAACCTCAACATCCTCAACTGCAACGGTCCCTGAGCGAGTCTGAAGCTGAGATTTCACATGGACGCCGGACACTGGGAGAAGAATTGGCCTTCCGAGACCTGCTTGCAAATATGTTATGGTCACGGTTATTTGTTATATATATATATATGAATATATACACTCACTGAAGTTGAAGAAACACCTACATTGCAGCCATATGCAGCCTATAATGATTATACATATATTTAATTATATAGTAAGGCCAATCGTCCTTCAACTGGTTTCAATCAGCGTCAATGATGTTCTCAAGGATAGGTTGAAGCCACCAAGCAATACTTTTATTTGTTTCTGCACGCTTTTCAGCTTTGGCTGGGTAGCATTTGACGTTGGTACTAGTCAGGTCCATTTTCATACCAGCGGATTCACAATGCTCATTCAGGCAAAACTTGCTTGACACGAACGAACAAAGATTTTGCAGGAGTGCAGGTGTCCTGCCCACATTACCATATATAATATAATCACCGTGTTCAGGACCCTTCTTTGGAAAAAACCCGACGTTTGTTTGTAATTTGTTAGAGCCCCTTGTACAACTATGTACATATAGGTATATTGTGGATGTGCAATCGAACAACAGTTAATAACAATCATGGAGCCCCACCTGCATTTAGAGGAACAATGTCTTCCAAGTGTCAATTGTCCACTTCCGTATTTGTTGGAGAGAGATTGGCAGCCAAAATGCCAAATGTATTTAAAACCTATAGCAGCTATAGCAATAGTGAATGGATCTGTCATTTCTGGGGTTGACATCCACAGTGATATCTTGGGTTTGGAAATGGACATGCTAATGACATACAATCAACCAACGAACTATATGTGCGTATATCCTGTCTGACACGGGAGAACTATCCATAGGTGTTGGAATATTGACGACCCAGTAAAGAATAGAACATAAACATCCATGCCCATGGTTGACATGCAATAGAACCAATTATAATTAGATCTACCAATCTTCAGACCAGCAACCTCTCCAAGTACATGACCTCAAGTTTGCCGTCTTAGACCTCCCATGTAATCACTTAATAAATATATAAAACTTAAAACACTATTATATGGCTTCTAGCTGAACTTCCAGTAGATAAGAACCTGAAAGTGGTAACATCAAAGACCCATGTGTCCACGTTGGATTCATCAAGTTTCAGTCCGAAGGCAAGAAGTGGATTCACATGGAACCATCAAGAGCTGCATCCGGGAAGCTTGTAGTCTTAAAGTGGTTTCAGAGTGGATTTGTGACAATCCCCAGAAAATTGTTTATATGGATCCCCCATCTAAAATCATCTAAAAGACATGTTGGGGTCCGGGGTTTGTGCCATATTTATTCTGAAACCACTCTACATCTAAGTTACTCTCGCCGCCTTCATCGCCCAGGAGGTGATGACACCTGGGCCTCCACCCACTCTCAGCTCTTCGGTAGCAACCTGACGGTACCGGGCGCTGTGCCCGCTTCGTCCGTGGACCGGAAGAAGTCACCCAGGCGCCAGGGGTCCAAGGGTTCCAAGAGTTCCACCAACCGAGAGCTTTGAGGTTTGGAGAAGGTGGAAGAGGCTTGGGATGTCTATTGTGGCTCCGGATGTCAAAGTTGCACCCGCAACTAATAAAGCGATGATTAATGATACGATCATATACTGATATATCATGTTTGTTTGTCGCATGTCGTTGGAACTTGGGGTGTTCAGCTCATTTGTATCGAGAACTTGAAACACTGTGAGCCAGTCCTTCGAGGGACACGCTTTGGTCTCTAAGTGGATCTTGAGCTGGGTCGTCAGACCGAGAGTGTCTCACGTTGGCCAAGCGAAGAGCTGAAGAGCCAGCAGACACAGCTTCTAGATGGAGGACACGCTACTTGTTCAATGTCAAATAGTCAAGGGGGAGGAAACACGATGAAATTAAACTAGCTTCTTTAAACAAAAAAATACTCCAAATCCTGGAATGATTTATTGGGTTTAGCTTTTTTTTTATAATTTTTCCTCACAGTTGCGCTTTCTATTGCTTATAGCTATTGATTTCCTTCTATGCCATTGCTTAACCTTTTCTGAGGCTTTGCTTGATTCCTGGAACTCTGACCTGAAAACCTTGCAACATTTAGTACATAAGCCGAGGGGAATTGAATTATATGTGCGGATCTTGAAACAGGACGCACAAAACGAGAAGTGTACAACTAGGTACACAAGACCACAGGCCGAAACGCCTGCGTGTTTGGCTCAAGAAAACAAAGACCGCTTTCTGTGAAGCATGGGTTATGAGCCCAAAGCGGTCGCGCCATGACATCTTTGATGGCGAGGAGAAGATCTTCTTCAAAGGAACGTCAGCAAACGGCTGACGAGCGGCTGGATGAGCTGCTGGCGCAGCAGACTCCCGCACGTCGCACCCAAAGTGCGGAGCCGAGTGCAAGGCGACCGGCCTTGGTGAAGAGCACGAGACAGACGGTGACGGACAAGACCCCAGCTGGAGCGAATACGGAGCCCAGGGCGGCGATCATGGATGGTGGTCAACCACGACAGGAACCCCCTCCAGGAACACTGCTGGCTGGACTACTCCCTCCTCTACCTGGCGGAGCTCTTCTTGGTGGTGGACAATCTGGACTGGTGGATGCAGCTCAAGCCTTGACGCGAGAGCAGATTCCTGGATGGCCAATGCTCCAGGGACCGTATCCCCAGGGATATCCGGTGGTCTTCCATCCAGGGGGACGAGCAGATGGGCTTCAGCTTCAAGGCTGGAACTATCTCCGGGAGATCGAGAACGCCAACGAGAGGAACATCAGCCTGGACATGCTCTTCGACCCGGTCGTGCACATGAACCCGCTGGTGAACTACCTGGACGTGAACTGGGGGTGGCTGGTGCCATGTCGAGGCAACAATCGCCTATCAATCCTTGGTCTGCTGAGAAGATTAAGCAGACGATGAATCTCCCGCAGAGCCAAAGCCAAGAGGCGGGAGAAACCGTTGAACTTCTTCGCCAACGAGTTCTTCGTGATGCCGAACAGCGTTTTGCTGATGGTGTTCGACAGCTGCTGGGAGGAGGCAATCCGCCTTCCGATGCTTCGTTCAAGACGGCTGCGGAGAATGGGGGCGCAACACAAGGGGATGGGAAGCAACAGGTGCCGGAAACCGGGGGACCACGGCAGCCTTCGGGGACTGGAACACAGGTGGCTTCATCCTCAACTATGACGACAAGTGGTGGTGTTCCTGTTCCTGGAGGCAATCTTCCTGGACCTGGACCCGTTCAAGGAACCGGACCTGGAGTATGTTTCCCTTGGCCATATCCCCCTGGAATTCAGCTTGGACCAGGTGGATGGGGTGCTATCGGGCTACCGCCCAATGGTGGTGGAGGTGGCGGAAACTATGGACCTGGCCTGGTTGGTGGTGCTCCTATGGGTGGGGGCAGTGAGGAATCGGTCAATGAGACCTTTCGCAGTGTGGATCTACCTCCACTTCCTTCGGACGCCAATGCACTGTCCTTCGGTGATTGGTTAGCCACGATCCAGCCTTTGATCGCGGACGTGAGTGTGTCGGCGGAGGAATGGTGGGCTGTGACCTTGAAGGGTGTTGATGAGCTGTATACCCAATGGTTGGCTTCGGATCCTCTTCAACGTCTTAGGTTGGACACTGGCACTTCATCGGCGGCTACAAGGTGGCCTAGGACCGAAAGGAGGATGACCAGTTTGTTGTTGCAGGCGGTCCCCGATAACATCAAGGCGGAGGCTGTGGCTGCGAGGAAGCTGAGCGTGACCCATTTGTTGTTCACGCTGTTCGTCAAGTTTCAACCTGGCGGACAAGGTGAGAGGGTCACTCTCATCCGGTTTTTGACGGAGCTCAAAACTACGGGCTCTATGGTTGAACTGGCGCAGAACCTGCGTCAATGGCGGAGATGGTGGAATCGGGCTCAAGAGTTGGCGGTGATGTTGCCAGACCCTGTCATCTTGGCGGGTGTTTTGACTCGGGCTTCGGACGCCATTGCCAAGTCTGGTGCGCAAGCTGCATACCAATGTCGGTGTGCAGGCAACAGTTGCAAATTGATACAAGACCCAACTTGGACTCCATCAAAACCTTCGCGGAGCTGCTGCAGGCTGAGACCGAAGAGCAGGCGTTGGGCGCTGGAGGAATTGGGGGAGCGGGAAAAACGACCGTTCCATTTGTGAAGGCAGCAGCTTTGGGGGCTTCATCAACGACGGCGACTTCGGCGACAGGAAATGCGCAGGAGTCCAAGGCCGCTGGGGTGGAGTTCAAGGGCGACTGTTGCTTTTGGTTGTCGGACAAGGGCTGTCGAAGAGGGGATCGATGCAAGTTCAAACATGGCACCCTCAGCCCAAAGGAAAATCGGTGCTTCTTCTGTTCCGGCCTCAACCACACTCGGCGTGATTGTCCGTATGTGAAGAAGGAGTTCGGGAAGGAGGAGAATGTGAAGGTGGCTAAGGTGCGGGGGGAGGATTCACAGCCTTCTTCGCCGGAAAGAGAGCCACTCAAGGTGAAGGTTGAAGAGGCCACTGGAGCTTCGGGGAAAAAGACTGAGGCGGAAGCCGGTTCCGGAGTTACAGGGGGTCCCATGCCGAACAAGTCGGACTCCATCGACACCTTGATGGGGGAGGCATCGGCTTTGTTGAAGTCATTGCGGAGCGCCAAGGTCAAGGCCATCAAGCTCAAGTTCATGGACGTGGGTGGCAACTTGGACGCGGGCACCGCATTGGGGCTTTTGGATGGTGGTGCAACACACCCCCTTCGTCAAGCTCTACCTGGTGAACTGGAAAAGGCTGAGAGGGTTCATGTGGAGTTGGCACATGGCTCAATCATGCTACACCAAGACCCGGTGACGGGTACGTTGTTGTCGGCCGACGCGGTGGAGCCCATCGTGCCGGTTCGAGGGTTGATTGAGCTGGGCTACAAGATGGTGTGGTCCAGGAGTGGTTGTGCTGTGGAGCACCCCCGCAAGGGGAAGATCGTTTCCCGCCTTCGTGAAGGTTGTCCCGTGGTGCTGGAGGAGGACGCTCTGCTGCTCATCCGGGAGATCGAGGAGGTGGAGAAGAAAAAACATGATGATGTCTACCGGGAGGAGAACTTGGAAGAGGAGCTGCTGACGTGGTGGAGCCAACGCTTCCCCGAGGTTCCTGCCAGGATCTTCCGGTACATGACGGAGGAGCATGATTTTGGTGGTGGTGCTCTTCCATGGAATCGACGGCAGCGACGACGGCTGCTGGCGGCTAAACGTGTGGTGCTTCATCTCTTCGCGGGGGAAAAGGCCGACGAGTGGGAGGAGCTCAAAAAGTATGACTGCGAGGTCATCACCTTGGACATCATGCACAACAAGTCGCAGGACCTGCACAACCCGGTGTTGTGGGCTTTCTTGATGCGTTTGGCCAGGCACGGGGGACCCCCATGCCGAACAGTGTCGAGGCTGCGATTCAGGCGACCAGGCCCAAGGCCACTTCGAGATCGAGGAGCACATCGCTTCGGGTTACCGAATCTCAGCGTTGCAGAGCAGCGTTTGGCGGACCACGACGCGGCCCTCGTCATCAAGCAGGTTGGACTCTATCTGGCTACGGAAGAAGCCAAGGTGGAGGTGGGTGCACCAAAAGGAACTACGGGTTTCCTGTTGGAGTCTCCAGCAGACCCGGCCAAGATGGTGGGGGATGGTGGACGAATGCCGTCTTTCTGGAGTTGGCCGGAAGTTTTGGGTTTGTTGGAGGAGGAGTCCATGGGGATGGTCACTCTAGATCAAGGTGCCGTAGGGCATTCCAAAAAGAAACCGACATCGCTGCTCACAAACATGCCGGGGATGATGGAACTACATGGACTTCGAGCACGAGGTGATGATGAACCCCTTCCTGATGACCTACAAGCCAGCATTCAGGCATCAAAGTCCTGGTCGTTGTGGGCTCCGGGATTGAGAGCTGCGATTAAGGAGTCCCTCCGATGCATGTTGGAGCAGGGTGCAGCACAACAACGAAAGATAGCCAAGCTATCACAGAAGGAAAAGGATATGTGGGCGACACACTTTCGCCAAGGACATCGACCCTTTCGCAGGGACTGCAGGCTGTGCATTGAGCAGGCAGGAACCCAAGGGCCGCATCGACGTCGAGGGGACACCCAAAGAATGTCATCGGCGTGGTCAGTGGCGGTGGACATCGTGGGCCCGCTATCTATGACAAGGGATGGTGCTTCAGGGCGGGTTGTTCGCTATGCTATGATCGCGGTGGCATTGGTCCCGGACTTCAACGCGGTGGCGGAGGATGATGTGGCGGAGAAGGACGTGGCGGAGAAGGACGTCGCGGCGAAGGATGGGGCGGAAGATCAACATGATGAAAAGGTTCCTACACCCAAGGAGGACCCTGCGCCGGAACAGGTGGAGGCACCAGAACCGGGGGAGGATGTGGGCGTGATGGAGGAGGAACAGGACATCATGGATCCAGCCCATGACTATGACTTTGAGGCGGAGCTTCAAAAGTGTCAACGTGGAGTTCCTCTGAAGCACGTGACCTGCATGGAGGTGCTGGAATCCCGGGCCAAGGCTGAGGTGATTGTCGGCTTGCAGAAGTTGATCACCAAGTATAAGGCCATGGGGGTGGCGGTGAACCGCTTGCACACCGACAGGGCGAAGGAGCTCATCAGCAAACAGGTGGAGGCATGGTGCAGTCGATGGGGGATTGTACAAACGTCCACTGGAGGAGATGACCCTGCTGCCAACGGCCATGTAGAGGCGGAGGTGAACCAAGTCAAAAGGCGCGCGAGGCTACTACTGGCGCAACATGAATGTGCAGGTCAACTCTGGCCATCGGCGATGAGGTACGCGGTGGAGGAGAGGCGAAGACGCCAGTTGGAGGAGCTGGGAGTTCCCACATTGCCTATGCTGCCATTCTATGCCACTGTGTATGTGAAGGCGAAGAAGTGGCATAAGGAGGGGGGACTAATGGCACCATTTGTGAAGGGCAGATTGATGTGTCCAAGCCCCATGATGAACGATGGATGGGTGGTGCAGGCCGAGGATGGCAAGATCCTTCATGTTCGAGAAGCTGTACAACCGAACACGGAGGCGGAGGATCTACGTCGGGAACTCGAAGATCAACAAGCACAAGTGCGCCTACAGTTGGAGGAGGAGCCACGACCAGGCCAACCATACCATCGCATGTGGGGGAAACAACCATTGGATGGGCAACCACGCCTTCCTCAAGCTGGAGGACAACAAGGTGCGACTATGCCAACAGCGGGGGGGACTTCTTCTCCTTCTTCAACAACAGCTTTGGGCACAGCTTCGGGCGCAGCAGGTCCTGGGGGAGTTGCTGGTGAGACCGCGGGAGCTGGAGACGCGAGGCCCGGGGGAGCTGTGATATGGAGAGATGACCCTCTGGCCATTCCTATCTCGACTACATCGTCATCATCCAAAGGTGTGCGGACGTTGAGGGTTGAGACTGGGGACGAAGGAGCATTGGCCGCTGTTGACATCGAGCCGCACTACCAAGGGGCGAGGTGGTTGTCAGTGCAAGAACTAGAGGACTCCTGGGGTGACCAACAGGGGTGTCTACAAGAGCAGCTTTTGGGGTGCATCAACCAAGTGCCGACCACGGAGGAGCAGGGGGCGGTGCAGGGTGAGTTGGTGAATCACCTTCTGGGCTGGCGTGATGAAGTTGAAGGCCAGTTGATGGAGTTGAGTCGGGTGGCCAAGGCCCTACAGATCCGACTATGTGCTCTTCAAGCTCAAGGTCAACAAGGTGGAGAAGGTGAACAGGTCCTGCAGACCATGACCGTCCCGCTCTCGGAGGTGCGGGAGAATGCGGACGCATGGAGGCCTTCGTTCCAGTATGAGTACGACGTGCTGGTCAAGGAGACTGAGGCGGTGGTCCCCACGAAGAGGCATTTGTTGGCGCCGGGCACGGAGCTGGTTCCGGGGAAGATGGTCTGTTGCAAGAAAGGGGGCACAGGGGCTAAGAGATCGAGGGCGGTGATCTGCGGCAACCTGGCTTCGGAGCAAGCTGATCCACCTCCTGGAGGTTTGCCTGGTGGCTCCTACGCAAGTGGGGCGGATGGGGTGCTCATTCGGGCATCGCTGTTGGAGGCCAGTCAACGTCGTTGGGAGATCACTTCGTTGGACGTGAAGTCCGCGTTTCTGCAAGCTCCTCGACCACATCAACCAGGTGGCAAGCCCGTGGCAGTTCAGCCGCCGAAGGTGATGGTGGACCTGGGGGTCTGTGAACCGGATGAGGTCTGGCTCATCCGAAAAGCACTCTACGGGTTCAATACGAGTCCATCGTATTGGGCGATCTACAGGGATCAGGTCCTGGAGGAGTTGGCGTGGGAGGACAACCACGTCGCCTACCACCTGATCCAGACCAAGGAGCGCAACTTGTGGCGTATCGTGGAGAAGGAGACGCAGGTGGTCAGAGGCCTTCTCTTGGTGTACGTCGACGACCTCCTCGTGATGGGAGATGCAGTGGCACGACCTGGTCTTCTTAAGTGCATCCAGTCCCGGTGGAAAACGTCCACGCCCGAGACGGTGGATGACCAGGGTTGGGTGAGGTTTTGTGGGTACGAGCTCAAAAGCCATGAAGGAGGTTTGTTGTTAGGTCAACCCTCCTACCTGGGTGAGTTGCTGCAGAGGCACAACATCGTGGACAAGAAGACGGTTCCGCTGCCAAAGGACGCTGTACCTCCTCCAGAGGTGGAAGAAGGGGTGACGGCGGAGGAGATCAAGAAGGCGCAGGGCATTGTGGGGGAGATCCTGTGGGTGGCTATTCGCAGTCGGCCTGACTTGTCCTATGCCATCAGCGCTATGGGAAAAGAGGTCACAAAACGGCCGAGATGGGTGCTTCGGGTGGGACAACATGTTCTGGAGTACTTGAATGGCACGATGGACTACTTCCTGCACTATGTTCCCTGTGGACCTGGTGATCGTGGACCTCATGGCGATCTTCCTCTGGAGCGCTCTACATCGTTGGTGGAGCTCTTCAGCGACATTTCGTATGCCCCGCAAGGGGAGAAAAGTGTGCAAGGCATCGTGGCGATGATTGCGGGCGCTACGGTGCAGTGGGAAACTTCCAGGCAATCGTGCCTGGCATTGTCAACGGCGGAAGCGGAGCTGTACTCCTACGTGGAGGCCTTAACTATGGGGGATTCGCTGCAGGCGCTGTGGACGGAGGTGCATGGAGAGACGCCGGAGATCGTCACCTATGGCGACAGTCAGGCTGCCATCTCCATCGTGCGCAATCCGGATGGTCCATGGCGTACCAGACACCTTCGACTCCGAGCTAACGTGCTTCGAGAACGAGCTCAACAGGGGCGATGGAAGATCTTCCACATGGCGGGCACGCAGCTGATCGACCAAGAGCATCACGGTTCGAGCTTCCTGGGACCGCTTCCGGGCGTTCACCAACCTCCTGAAGGTCGAGAACCTGGGTGGGGTGGCTGCGGATGATGGTGAGGGTTCGCAGGACGCGGTGGAATCCATGGTGCGGGTGGCGAAGCTTGCTGCATGTTTGGCTGGGTGCGCGGCGATGACCTGGCCTTCCTACACTGCAAAGGCGGCGGTGGCAGCGGCGCTTGCGATTGGGCTGGCCTATGAAGTGAGCCGGGGTTTTAGCAAGGGTTTTTGGACGAGGGACCAAGATCCGGGGGAGTGTTCAACCATGTCAGATAGGGAAATTCAACAAGAATTGAGATCTACTGAACACCCGACCCGGTTGCAACCTCGTTTGTGTGCCCTGCGGCCTTCGCCGGCAAGGGAAGAACAAGACCAACAGGGGTCAGAACAACGGACCGGTCAAGAAAACATAAGAAATGTCCAAGAGGCCAGAACCTCATCGGCGTCGGGCCGCACGCCACCTCCAGGAGAACGTGTCTCGGAAACTGAAGGCCCTGGGGGTTTAGACCGTAGCCTAGAGGCTCCCAACTCCACTGTGTTTGAGGTGGAGGCGGCGAACGCGAGCCATGGCGTGTGGGGTCGCATCCAGATGAGGCTGCCTGCTGTCTTCCGAGGTGGACGCGAATGGCTGGGAGGAGATGCAGGGCAGCCGGAAGAGGTGCACTACACGAATAGCAGAGTGACGCAAGAGGCTATGGACGAGGGCACCTACGACGTGACAAGACCGCCGATGGTGGTCACCATCCGGATGTTGCGGCCTGAAGAGGTGGACACGGAGACCCAGACGATTCGCCTCATCCCAAATGAACGGCTGGTAGTGAAATCCCCGCCACCTGCCAAGAGGCCTCCGGTGCCCCCTCCTAAACAACCTCCTGTACCCGTTCAACCGCGGGGCTATGGGGGGGCTACATCGAGTGGTTCTTCAAGGCCGAGTGAAGCTGCTGAGCAAGGACAAGCGGCGATGGCATCTTCAAAGGCGATGGGTACCGCTATGGGGTACACCTCAAAGGCTGCGGGAACTGTTCTCCAAGGGGTTTCCAAGTCGGCAGCGGCGGCGAGGAGTTCGAGCTCTACGGGACCTCCTACGCTGGAGCGAATGCGGCAGCCGGCAACTGACAGGCCGTGGAACAGGCCTGGTAAGGCTCCACCGGCGCAGCTTTTGATGCCGGTTGGGGGCATGATGGATGATCAGTTGGAGTTCCAAAGCTCGGTGTTTTGGACGCCTGAGATCCTGAATGACATTCAGGATTTGATTGAGGAGGAAGCGTTGTTCTACAAGCCAACGCTCAAGAGTGATCGATGGGATCACTTGACCATGGATGGCTGCAGATGGTTGGTCCGCTACCATGGAAGTGCGCGGGTGCAGAGGTTTCATCCTGAACATCGCAGCTGTCCTGAGGAGATTGATGACTTGGAGTTCATGAGAGTCACCGTCGCTTGGAAGGGCAGTGAATGGCATCGAAGAGTGGTCGTGGACTGCGATTGGCGACGAGCAGAACTGAGCGGGCCGGGAACATGGGTAGGCTTTTCGCTCTTCCTCATGCGAGAGGGCATGAGGCGACTTTGATGCGACGTCCGAAGGCGGACGGGGGGAGTGCGGATCTTGAAACAGGACGCACAAAACGAGAAGTGTACAACTAGGTACACAAGACCACAGGCCGAAACGCCTGCGTGTTTGGCTCAAGAAAACAAAGACCGCTTTCTGTGAAGCATGATATGAATTGTTTATATAGTGGGTGGGAATTATGCGCAAACTTGGAGCCCTGAGAGAAAACAGTGCTTTGTTTTCATCTATTGTTCAGCAATGTTTCCCTTCAAGATCCTTACGAAGAGGACTACTACGACAATGGTAGTTTTGTTGGGCTGGAGCTATCCAAATGTTTGCTAGAAGGAGTATACGGTCTACCGTCTACCGTTTGAGTTCCAACATTATGGGGGAAAGACATTTCTCCTTTCACCTGGCCTAAGTCAAATTTTTGTGAAGACCAGATATGAGGGCCAACAAAAGAGCAGCCTGTTGATGATTTTCACCGCAAGTTTCCATGGTTGATTTCTTCTTGGGCAAAGTTCTAAAAGTTCGACCGTTGTGGCATCTTGTGGCACTTCTCCATCTTGAAAAGCTTTGAGCGATGCGCTTTTCATGTCAATTTTCAGTCGCAGATCGCTGCCGACAGGGCCGTGGAGTTTTAGTTAGGCCCGCACCGCACAAGTTCGGGGCTAATCAGGCGAATCCGAGATCGCTCATCCGACGCTGGGGAAAATGCGAGTTCGGGTGGCTGAGATGGTGCAGGTTTACATTTAGTTTGATGGCAAATCCGTTCCGTTTTGTTGTGTTTTTTTTTCTTTTCTGAGCCGATGGCTCCCGTCCAATGCTGCTCATGCATTTGATTCAAGTGGGAGATGACGATCCCTACACTTGATCTACGCTGTGTGTTGCCGAATTGCGTTGCCGATCCAGGCGAGGCCGTGGCTTACAAGAGGGATGAACTAATATGAACTAATACTGTAGCATGAATTGGTGTCGGAGTTCTACACTGAGAAAAGAGATCCCGGGGATTGGCGTCAAAGTTTGCATAAACACATGTTTGTGTACTATTCTTGGCTGCTTGGTTCTCATCGGGGCAAGGAACTTGGCACCACCCACTATCTCCTGGGCCACTTGTTCAGGCTGCTAAAGCACGCTACCAGCACATGCTCCAAAGTCAGATGGGCGGCCACATCGCTTGCGCATTTGAGGAGAAATATTTGGTGCGAGCGGAACAGCTCGGCAAGGCAGCTTGTGCAGTCTGCTAGCAGAGTTCTAAGAACCCAATCCTGCAATCGCCTGCGGTGAAGTCACGAGGAAGGACGGTGTTCTTTTCCTTCGAGTCTTGCGATTCAGAACGAAACCAAACCAAACCCCAAAAAAGTCATCAGTCCAAAGCCTACCAAAGACCACGTGGAGTTTGCATGCTCCTTGGCCAACTGCGTGGCTCAAAGAGATGAAGCATGCCAATTGAGGCTCCATGGTGGCCCCCCAACGCTCCATGGTCACGCATGACGATGGGACGGTGTTGCACTACTTGCGTTTTGGGGAGGAGACCGGACGAAGCACGAGACGTCAATGGGATCAGATCATGAACATTCTACAACCATTCGCACCGGTTCTGGAATGAAGTCTGCCTGCGCGTTGTTCTCATTTGACCTGGAAGGGGAACAGTATGGTGACTATGGTCCCACCTCTCATGTCTTCACACAGATTGCTGCAAGGACTAGTGACTAGTGTCGACAGGCCTTTTGCTATGGCATTTCATTGAGCTGAGGAACCGTCATTACAACATAAAAGACTAGATCCATATGCGCATAAAGATAATAAAGATAAAGATTGTTCAAACTTTTCATCTGGCTTGGGCCAACGGCTTGGGAGAGGATTTTAAGTCTATAGTATTCATTTTAAGGATATTCTTGGAGTGTTCGCGGAACCCTTCTTCTCTCGACGCTTCATGCGCTTCGCCACGCGGTCGCGACCGCGAGCCGCGCCCCCCGCGCGGCCGCTTCGCCGCGCCCGCGAGCAGCGACGAGCGGGGTATGGAGCTGCGAGGCTGAAAAGGAGTCCTCAAGTAGATGATCCCCTTTGATGGACCTTTTAACATGTATCCGGAAAGTGTCTATTATCCGTTTCAAAGTAATGTCAACTAGTTCCATGAAACAGACCACAGGACAGTTTCTTCTTTGAAGGATGGGGGTTTACAGATTGCAATGATCTTTGATTGACCCCATTGGATTCACAGCTCTTCGGCAGCAAAGGTGCTTTTACTTTGCTTCCTTTTTGCTTGGCCGCCGGCCACCGTGGTTGATGAAGTGGAGCTGGACTCGCTGGAGCCAGAGCTCCCAGTGGCTGGCCCTTCAAGCATCTTGGGAGAAAATGGTGGGATGAACCTGATAGACCGTGATAAAACCAGCTAGGTAGTTAACAGGTCACCATTGGAATCAGCACAACCCCTCAAGACCAAGAGCTTAAAGGCTTAGACACTTAGATTCGGGCTTTCTGTAATTGTTTGCAAGGTAGGCGTGCACTGAGGGTTGTACAAGAGTGCGAATGTGCCAAGGCATAGAACCTTTGGACGGCTGGCTGCCTTCAAACCAACTATGATCCGGCTTTCATGCTTGGCTTTCATGCCAGGAGCCCCTAGTAGCGTCCTTGCTCCTACTAGTAGTAGCGATGCCCTTGTTCCTAGTAGCTTCTTGTTCCTAGTACTAAGGCCAGGCCTAGTAGCGTCCCATGCTTGGTTTTCATGTTTTTTTCTTTTCTCACCTGCATCTCCACACGTTCGCACTTTTTTCCTCCACCAACTCTAACGAAGACCAGAGGTTGCGCAGCAACGGTTGAACCCTCAACATCTTTCGTGCACAGCCCGTGCTCACGCTTTGCCGGGCTCAGACCTAAACCGAGCTGGCACGTGGCACTCAGGTCACGAGACCTTGCCCGAAGAGGTGGTGCCGTTGCGCTATGACTTGCAGCTGACCTTGGATCCTGAGAGGCCGGCCCACCGAGATGCTCCCGCGGGCTCCCGCATCTCGATCACAGGGAACTGGCCTGAGCTTCTGTAGGACTGTAGGGGGGCTTGTCCATCGGATGGGCATTCGTGAAGGAAATCGCTTGGAAGTCCCACGAATCGGTGGGTGATCTGGCCCAAAGCGGCGAAGCGAAGGTCCACGACCTTTGAGGGCCACGTGAGCATCCATCTCAACATCACCAGGGAGACCTCCAGCATCATGTTCAATGCTTCTTGGTGCGATGGTTATGTGGAACTGGTCGCTCATGAGCATGTTTGTCGGGTGAGAACTCCTTTAAGAGTCACGGGCTTTCAGGGAACACTGCAGAAAACAGATGGGACTTGCCATATTTTCTGGCCAGTGGGCATTGTACGAGAAGGGTGGTGCACAAGACTGCGCTGGCATGGAGGCGCAGAGTGCTGCCAATGACGCTGCCTTGTTTCGTTTTGCTCCTGCTAAGAGATGATGAGTTTGGGGATTCCAGAGCCTGCCGACCTGACGCAAAGGAAGACAGAAGCTCCGCCTGCACCAACATGCTGAGGCTCGGAATTTGGTGCTGGAGTCCATCGTATTATTCCAAGCCATCGAGCAGCTGCAACCAGCGGAGGTCTTGAAGGACGCTGGATGGGAGCGGGTGCCTTGAAAGGCAGCGAGCGGAGAGTCATGGAGCGGGCTCTTGACAAAGGGATGGTTGCACCCCCTCCCGCTACCCCATCATCTCAAGAGATGGATTCTGATGTCATACTGGAGGAGGGCCATGATATTTCTGCCTGCACTCAGGCCGTGCATGTCAAACAGGCAGCAGACTTCCAAAAACAACAACGATGGACTGAACATCGGCCCTGGGTGGGCATTGAACTCGGCCCCTGGAGATCGCAGACTTTGGACTGTGGGTTTTGGGCAGCTGTTGCTGAGGGAACCTGAGAGATTTCGTGCAACTGGCACGAAATCTGCCATATCACTTTGTAATGGAGGGCTTTTCATAAGCAAAACTTCCAGCTTTTTCGGGGCTCGCTCGCTGTCACTCCTGTCAAAACTTGGTGCATTTGGCAAGACACATACCGATACCCCTGGTTTGGCTTAAGATGATTTGTTATGTTCCTTATGGTTAAATCCCCTTCTGGTTTTTTCTTGTTCCAGTTCCTGAAGCAAAAATCCAAGTACCAAAATATAAGTTGTCAAGCTGCATGAGCCGGGCGCAAGCCATTGCCGAGCAAGGTCACTCTACATTTCCGGGAAGCACTTTCGCCTGGCAATGCTGTGCTGCAGATCTCCTATGCTGGGGAAATGGGGAAGGACCGTGAGCTGAGTGCTACGTAACTTATATAATATAAAATTTGTTGGATTGGTTATGATTTCTGATTGGTTGAACGTTGGTTGATGCTGGTTGGTTGGGTTGCAATGGGGTACACTGTCCTGGGAAGTGGCTTCATTGGCAAGCTGCAGCATAGCATTTTTTGCCCTCCTTGTGTTGGCATCTTTTGAGATCTATGTTCAGCCACTGTGAGGCTTGCTTTCCAGGCATGAATGGATTGGCAGCTTCCTGAAGACTATTTAAAATTGGGTGTAGTTGATTGCAGGCTTTTTGGCCACTGCTAATCAATTGGTATCATTTGTTCGCTGACACGTGATGCATCTCCTGCCTGCTTCGGTTGAGATAGAGGGTTCTCTTGAAGGACATGGCTGGGCTCTACACTAGCCGCCACTTCGTCGAAGAAGCGGAACAAGTTGTTTTGGTTGAATGAACTTCCCTGAAGTCACCAGCGCAGTCTTGAATTATTTGTCCTTGTGTCTTTCATTCTTGACTAAAGGCTTTGGCAGACCCACTTCCAAAGGCTACGATGTTTGCTTCAGCCGAGTTAGAGGATTCAGCTTTCGGCCACCCACGATATTGCCCGACAGAAAAGAGGCATGTCCTTTAGGCTAGGAATTAGATGTTGGACCCTGTGCGGAGCTCCACCCAACCTTTTTAGTGGGACACAGTGCCAAGGTTGGGCCTCACCACTGGAGTCCCTATTCTGTTGATATCCAATATGGATACATATGCTGTAGATACATATTGAAATTGAACATACCACACACTCCTTAGATCCCCTTATCCAGCCTTGTGATGCTCATCTAGATGACTCCAGTAATTCTACACCGCCCTGGAGAAATCCAAGTGGTTCCAAGTGCCTTATTATGCCTTGAGGTTTGTTCTGGTTTCCGATCCTTTCCACCTGAATCATTTGAGGAATATGTGTTTGACTGAGGATACAAAAGTCGCCGGGGATGGAAGACTTTAGCGCTGACTCAGTTCGAAGCCATTGATGCCCGGCGCATGTTGCCTTGCTGGGACGAGCCAAGCAGAAAAGCCGTCTTTGCTGCGTGGACAGCATCAGGGATATCAGGGGCAGGATTGCGAGTTGGATGGACACGGTAGGGCACAACGGACAGGCGCAAAGGTGAGGCGTTGTATAGATGAACTCTCGCCACAGCTGTCGCGGATGGGTGACCATCTCCGAGAACATCTGTCAAGTCTTGGTGCCAGCAGGTCCACCATGCCGTGCGTGCGGATCTGAGGAGCCTGTCGGCACTGACCAATTGGCAGGTTTTTGAGTCCCAGATCTCCCAAAACTTCGAGTGACCCCCCAGAGGAAAGTGAAGCACCTTGATCAATTTGGACATTATGATGGTACATGATGGGTGCACCCATTATGATGGTACATTTTGTACTTTTGAACATTACCATCATTATATAAAGGGTGCACCTTGTACAATGATGGTACACCCTATAATTTTAGACAATCTTGTGGGGACGTCGCCGCCGAGCCCCCAGCGCGAGCCGCGAGGCCCTCAGCGTGGTGGTGCCAGCGGAGCTTATGGCCGTGTCCAACATGCCGGCCGCCTCCGAGACCACGCTCGAGCGAGGGAAGCGGAGGCGGGTCACGCGGTCCTGGCCGGTGAGTCGCTGTCCGAACGAAGAGCTACACACCAACTGGAGCAAAGCCCTTGTGGAATACAATTGCATGTGGTGTTGCAAGCTTGCAGGGCCAGCTAAACCACGCGGCACCCGTAGATTATATATCTTAGTGGATGCTAGTGGTATAAGCAACTGGTTTTGCCATTTTGCAGCTTTCTGAATTGTGATGTTTTTTGTACTCTTTTGCTGGTTAATTTGAGTGGATCATATCAGTGGTGTGTTGTTCCTTGGCTTCACACTGGTTGCCCCTTCGCGCTAGACACTCCTTGGTGCCAGGATCACATTCCTGGACACACCCAGGACCAGTGCACCGATCACACTTGTGACACTTGGGACGTGTTCATGCAAGACAGTTCGAGAAAAGACACGTTTTTGGTTTTGAGATGATTTGAGTATATAACAGCATAGACGAGATTTCATATTGTGTCAAAAGACATGTCTCTAGACTAGATTTGACCAAATTTGACCCATTTGTTTAAAGAAGTAGCGAACGTACCTTCCCATTGCATCCCGTTCGGAGCTGCAGGATGTCAAGCTACCTCTTGGCCCTGGCCGTGGGGCGTTTTGACACCATTCAGGTCATTGGTTCCCGTCGGTGTCCCGTCGGTTGGCCGCTGGCGCTTTGCTGATCATGTCTATCCGAAAACCCCACAGATGAAGAAAGATGAACGAACAACAAGACAGGAGACTTGAAATAACAGTAACACAAACGGATATCAGGACAGACCAGGCAGGAGTGATGTTATTTCAATGTTTGTCTAGATTGATCCCTTGGCTAAGTCTTTGAGACCTTTGGTGAACACGGTGCGCGCCTTTTATTATGCGAGTGCTGGAAGCTTCTCACGCTCGTAGCTGCAAGTGAACCGATAGCCATCCTAGGCCCCAAGAATATGCAGTTGTGGCCGTTTGCAAAGGTGGTTCTTCCTATAGACCCACCCAATAGATAGAACATGTAAATCACCGAAACCGTGCCACTATCCATTCGGGGACCCCTAGACTAAGTAGCCAGCGCGAGGCGCAGACCGTGAACGGCACCTTGATCCGGGTGTTGACCATGCCCGGCCAAGCAGCCGAACAGCTCAGTTGGATGGGTGGACAACAACACACTTGACCAGCGGCCCACACCTGGCCAGCTTAATTATTAGTGGGTGCCTGCTGACGTGAAACTGTGCATGCTATTTTTACACGGATATTTACGCTTAGTTATACGCATATCTTTACAATTCTTTACATACAGTTATCTTTTCTCTTTGCTTAACCACCGTAGAAACCACCAAGCGTTTATTTTTTGTACGCTAGCGGACCTGTCACGAATCATTGATGAATGATCTGTCCGTTTCCATATATTTTATATATAATAGATACATACAGTTAGATACAGTTTTATATGATCTGTTGCTCAGGTAACTTCCTTCTTAACGGCCTTGATGAAGTATAGGACATCATGAATCCATGAACAATGCATTAGCCGAGCCGCTTCCCACCGCCTCCTGAGGCCCAAGGGACCTTTGCCCTGTCGGTGGCCGCCCGGGCGCTGAGCTACTATGAGGAGCCGCTGTTTTGGGATCCCATGTGCTTCTTTTGGCCGCGCAGTACAACGATTTTGATGCCAGCCTGGTATCGCAGATCATAGGTTTATATAATAGACCTTTGGCGCGTTGTGCCCAGGGTTTCTTCTGTGCAGGAGTACTTCGGTGTGCCCTTCCCGTTGCCCAAGCTGGATATGTTGGCTGCTCCCGATTTCGCCGCTGGAGCCATGGAGAACTGGGGCTTGGTGATCTATCGCGAGGTTGATCTTCTGTGTGACTGAGATGCACGACCGACGAACGGTCTGAAGGGTGGTGGATCCCAAACTGAAGCCACCCATGGCCACAATGATGGAGTGGTTTCCGCGTTTCATGCTCGAGCATCATATTATGGAACATCTCAACCCACAGGGGCTAGATAAACTATCATGAGCTCCGGATGGATGGTCTCATCTAGATTCTCCATGACTTGCCAGTCTCAACAGGAGCACCTCTATTGTCAGCCTGCAGTTTTAGAGGTATGTTGTGTATTGCTTGTTAGCTCTACGCCCAAAGGGTGAATCCTGTTCCAAAATCAGGCAGTCCCGAAGCTAGAAAACCCGGCCGAACGGGACCTGGAGGATGACGATCAGGACCTCCCCCGGGACGACGTCGTAGCCGCTGCGGACGACGTGGCAGGTAACGAGACCACCGTGGGCGTGGCGCGGAAGGTGCGCATTGCCACAGTGGTCACCCACGAGCTCTCGCACATGTGGTGCCTTGGGAGCGGACGCGACCACTGCGGAAGTGACATGACGAAAGTCAATGACGTTACCTTTGGACATGTATTACTGTATTCTCAAGGGCATTCAATGGGAATGTTGTTTTTTTTACTTTTTTTGGTGGGGTTCATTTAAGTGGGAACTTGGCTGAAGCCATCTCAAGATCGACTAGCTTGTTTTTGTTTGGATACTTGGCTGAGGGATTTCAGGCTGTTTGAGTTCAGCTTTTGGGATGCCAATTTGGGAAGCATCTTGATGGTTCTGAAGGGCAAGGGTGCTGAGAAGACAGACACAGAACTCAGTGTGAACTCAGAAGAAATTGACAGCAAAAACTAACGAATTTGTTGGACAACAATACAGTAAAAGCGGAAAAAACAACCTCATCAAATAGAGAGACTTGTCGGATTAGATTCAATAGAAACGACTCGAGCGCACGGCAGTGATCGAAACACTGTTGCTTGATTTTGCTGCAGAACGCATTTGCGGTCACAGGTTCGGAAACTTGGTGACCATGGAATGGTGGGATCAGCTCTGGCTTAATGAAGGCTTTGCCAACTGGATGCAGATTCTTGTCTTGTTGATGCGGGTTCGTGTGGCTTTGCAAAACCTGACGTCATGAAAGCGGTTTGCTTCGTACTTGGAGCACCCTTGCCAGTGGCTACACAACTGCTTGGAGCACCATTTCGATGTCAGACCATGCGGGAGAGTGTGATGTGTAAAATGATGGAATCCAAGGACTCAGGCTGTGGACGTCCTATTTCCAGAATGGCATATCTGGGAGCAGTACGTCAACCTTGGCTTTGCTGAAAGCAACACTTTTGTTTGTTGCAGTTGCTTTTCGCAACATGCTGCAACCTCTCTTGTGAATGAAAAAGGGTACACTAACTAAGCCAAAGTGTGGAACACATCCTCGCCCTGCAGCCCATATTGAAACTCATAGTCACCCAGAATAATTTAAGACAAATATATTTTAAGACCAAACAAGCCCTTGACTGAACAGTAGGATCATGAATCATCTAACAAAAACCCCTCCATGCAGAAGCCAGACTCTCCCAGACAACTTCCACCAGATTCCTCGGCGAGACCTCCTCGCCCAGGTTGTGGAGGAGCAAAGCCGAGCGTTGCAACTGGACGCCTTGCGCAGTTCTCATCCAGTGGAGGTGCCCATCCGCCGAGCCAAGGAGGCCGAGCCGTCTCCGGTCGAACTCCGCCGTTCAACGGGAGCACGGGGTGTGGACGAGGTTTCTCAGTAGGAGTCTTCACTGAGCCCATTTTCCTTATTACAGTATATAATATGTGCATAAACCTTAGTGACTTAGTGTTTCTGCTTTGTTCTTTAGGGTAATTGTGGACATGTCACGCATTGTCACGCTAAGCAATAACACTTCCATTCAGAGAGGATGAATCTAGTGAGTTGCTAGGTGACATGCCTTCAAGGCGGCTACTAAGCATAATAGAATTGATGCTCCTTGAGCTTCAGGATCCCGATGTGATCAAGGTCAGGCTGATGCATCCAGTGCTGATGCATCCAGTATTTGATTTTTGATGTGTACATCTCAAAATGCATAAAGGTATATAATGCGTAAAGCGAGTGTGCAGTGGAAGTGTTTTGCTGGTGCAGCAGCACACACTTCAAGTCTCAATTGATCCCTATGAGGTAACTAACGTTTCACGCCCAAAAGTGGTTTTGAGGATACGAGGTCGAATTTTTCGCATGAATATTCCGAGCTTTCAGGAAACGATAGCTGCCTGTTGTGCTTTCGAGGCGTGTACAGCCAAAGCATCCAAAAAGTTCACCAAAGACATCAGAACAGGTTTACCCCCATCAGCTGGGATCCGGTGCCGCATTAAAACCTTTGTACCCTTACGACGCTGATTCTTCCGCGTCGTTCCCAGTGGCAAACCCAAGGGGACGTTCATCTGCGGATCCGGTGTAATTTCCGCTCCGCGCACCGGGACGGTCGAGATGGAACAGACGCACCGGGCCATAGAAACGACCGAAAGATGCCAAACAAACACATTTACAGTGGTTTCAAGAAGGAAATGGCACAGAACCCAAGATGTCCTTTAGATGCGGGTCCGTAGAAACCACCGACATTGGGGTTTGTGCCATCGAGCCTCTCAATCCGCGACAAAACCACTCCTGGGCTCGGCTGTGTTCTTCGTGCCGGCCTGACGCAAGTTGGGCAGGTGGACGAGGTCTTTGATGCCATTTCCTACTGCAAAGGTGCCGAGTCTCGCCGTGTGGTGTTTTTCACACGCATCAGTTGATTGAGCCATCTATGATGTGTACGTACTCAAAGGATGCTACTGGTAGTCCTTGAGATACTGTAGTTCATATACACATCATACATATATATATATATACATCATACCTACCCACGCTATTTAAGATGGCATTGGGAAAACGCCATTTAAGATAACAAACACCTTCAAAAGCATCGCCAGAACGGGGACACTAAAATGGCACTTGAAAGTGAGGAGTATTGGATGGAGAAGTTTAGATCAATTCGCACAGGGAAATTTGCAGTACACTGAGGTGACATATGCATTTTTCTATGCTCTTTGTTTGTGGTTGTTCTTGGCTTGCTTTTGCACAAAGGGAGCGTTCATTTGTAGAACACACTTCGTTGAGAGGATAAGAAAAGGAAGGACAGGAACCAAAAATGGGGCGCCAGAAAAAACAGGATGGGGAAGGAAAGGGAAGGAACGCAGAGGACAGCAACACAAGGAAGCATGGAGCACACCCAAATGGCATAGAAGTCCATTGCTATTCACGTTTGCCTCAAGGGGACAGGCAGCCTGTGCCTGTCAGGCCTTAGGAGCCCAGCATCGCTGGCATCCCCTCGTTGTCTCCCGTGTGTTGGGGAAACAGGCACAGAGACACAGGGCAAACACAAAAGAACATGAAGCAAGACCAACCATGGAGCACTGACAGGTGGGGGAACACTGCCATCCGGAGCCTGACAGGTGGGGAACCATGGAGGAAAGCTGTTTTTTGCAAGTAATTGGTCTTGGGAACTGTTCACTACATGCTCACAAGAAGTATTTGCGTTCACCTTCAAGATGGCATCTCATATGTTGTTTTTGGTTAACTGGCACTTTTAAGATGGCATGTGAACCTTCTGCTGAACACATGACATTTGCACAGTTACCCCCCCATCCCACCCCAAAGTGGATATGACAAACCTGCGCAAGGTCGTTTGTTTCGCTTGTTCCTCCGATTCGCTCGTTCCGATGGCGGATCGCTCAGGTGGCTCAGTGGTGCGCATGGTCAACGGGGTTTTGGGGAAGGAACTCTTCCGGAAAGGCCTGGGCCTCTACATGCGGCGCTTTGCCTACAGAGCCCCGGCGCATTTCACGGATTTGTCTACATGGGCGTGGCTCACGGTTGAAGAGGGAAGTCCAAAAAATGGCGGGCGGAGTTCTATGGTACAACGATGCAGAATTTGGAATAGATGACACAGTAAAGCCTGCAACCGAAAAAAGGAGCCCAGGTGGTGCCAAGCGAAATTGATGTATCAGAGTCTGATTTCAGCAGGTCCTGACTTGTGCAATGTTCAGTTCAAGAGTAGGAATCATTTCCGTGAAGTATCATGAAGTATATTGACATTTGCCGACAACTGTCAAATCAAGCACGCTGCCAACATGTTAGTAATCCACTTCCTTTGTTTAACTCCGTGTTTTCCAAGCATTTGAACTTGGCCTTCGGCCCCTTTGTGGTCAGCATTCTTCAGAACCCGCGAGGAAACACCGACTCCACAGATCTATGGTCCTGCAACTCGTCATGTTGGTGGGTTGCGCAGCTCTTGTTGGACCAACTTGCTGAAGGTGTGAGTGAAACATAGTGAAGCACACGATTCTTTGGAGGACTTCCTTGCACCCTTGGTGTTGTCAAACATGGCCAAACTCTCACATTAATAACATTCATGCATGTATAAATACGTAGATGTACATAACAGTTAACACCCGCTGAACATGTGAAAAGATAAGCAACCACTATAAAAAGAAACGCAGGTCCCACGTGAAAAGACGAAGTTTGGCGAGAAAACCCTGGGTTTTGATGCTCAGAGTGATTTTTACATGTTTGTGACATAGCACAAAACTCATGCGTTTGGTTTCGAACATGTCATAATGTCATCATGGGCACCTCAGAAACACAATATGTTGATAGAACGAAGGAACACCTTTGCATGTTGGCAGGTTCTTGATTCTCATGGTACGGTATGTCATGGTTTTTTCAGCGACTGAACAAGTGAAAGCTTTTTAACCACTCCCACAAATCACCAGCGACCAGCGGATCTCCAACTTTCTGCCCACTTGTTCTCAAGCCCCCTGTGTTTGCACATGCTTGAGCAAAGAGGACCCAAATGGCAGTGGCCTTTAACAAGCGGACATTTATCATTCACATCCTCGCATCGCCTCAGCCTCCATCCACCTCACGTGCTCTCGCGCGCCTCAACCTCCATCCCACATCCAACAACAGGTTGGGAGGAAGTCTCTGGGATGCCCCTGATGGCCATGATGAGCTCCTGGACGAAGCAGCAGGGCTTCCCCGTCCTGATGGTCAACGAGACGAAGACCAGTCGAGCCTTGGTGAAGAAGCACTTCGGTGTCACCCGATTTCACCAGATGTCGTTTTCGTTTGACCGTCATGAGTTTAGATCTGACCGTCAGTGGAACGGCACAAAAAAGAAAGGGACCACGAAACATGGAGGTTGCAGAAGCCGACCGGGCTGCGCCACTGATGAGCGGCTCAAGAGGGGTCTATGAGTCATGAGCTACTAATACGAGCACCGGTGAGTTTGGAATACTATTTAGGAGATTTCGGCTGGCGAATCCTCTCTCAGGAACTGGCGGGTCCTCCAGGCTCCTTCTCTCTCAGCGGTGGTTCCTGGCCGATGGCAGCGAAGAACCGGAGGAGGGAAACCACAAGAAGCTTTGGCAGATCCCATTGCTACCTGGGCCTGGAGGGACCGACGATCACCTGATCATGGAAAGTCCAGAGATGAGATGGGAAAAGAAGGATCTTTGGCCGAGAAGGTGAAAAGATGTGAAGGCAACGTGTTGAGTGAAAAGATGAGAAAGGGAGCATAATTTGACCGACCACGAAGGCTTTCGACCCTTTCGGTGGTGTCTACTGAAGGCTTGATTGCAGGGCGAGGGATGCAAGACTCCACACCGAATAACAACCGCAAGCCGTCAAGGGAGAAAAACATCTTTGGCACTTTGGCGGCAACCACCTTATCATGACGTGTTACTTGCTAGATCTTGCTACCCTACAAAAAACCAACATGACTCCAGAACAGTGGACCTATAACACGGGGAACCCTGCGCAAAGCCCATCAGTGTGTCAACCATCCAACCCGCCCATACCCTCCATAAGGATGGCTTCCTGAAGTTCAACTTTGGCCAAGTGGCGCCTTACCGAGTGCTCTACGACTCTTCCTTGTATGGATCCTTGAGTCAGGCGCTGCGCAATGGACAGGTGCGCAGCTTGAATTTGGCGGGCTTGCTTTGACTCAAGGGTTGTAGATGTTGTTTTCCTCATTTTTTTCAATAGGGTATGACAATTTGACGAGAAGCCACGTTTTGTCCTGTTTTCCTATGCAGTTTCCTATGTTCTATTTTCCCGAACGACCAGCGGACACACCCATCGCTGTGAGCGACCAAAGCAGACATCGGACCATGTTCCGCGCGGCGCCTTCGGTGAACGGTGTGAGGTGAACGCCCTGGATCGCATTGGTTTGCTCTTGGACGCCTTGGCCTTTGCCAAGCAGGGGAAGCTGCCCATGGCGCAACTCTTGGGCCTGGTGTCAGCCTACAAGGGCGAGAAGAGCACGCATGTGGGAAAGCTGAATGTTGAAGTTCATCCTTTCTGAAGTTTCTGAAGTCATTTCTGTTGGGGCGGATGGGTTTTGCATGCTTCTGTTGTTTTCATCTCAGTTGGCAAATATGAAAAGGTGGAGTTCGGCAGGTTGCAGGTTTGCTGCACTCATCTGCACCCCTGCAGGTCTGGCAAGCCTTGTCAGAGGTGCTTAGCACCCTTCACCGCATGGCCTCGTTCGCGGAGAGCTCTTTTAGTGCATTGACGGATGCGGTGGGCAACGGAATGCTGAGGGATGCGCTGCAGGAGGTCGGTGACCCGGCCATCGGCGTGGCCATGAAGCCATGGTCCAAGAAAGCCAAGCATGGCCATGTGAAGCCAATTGTGGAAGATGCAGTATATTGATTTATTTAGGGAGGGCCATGTAACTTAGTGTTTTTTGTTTTTCGTGGCTTCTGGTTTCTGTGGCTTTTGGCTTTCGTGGCTTCTGTGGTTTTTGTGGCTTTTGGCTTTCGTGGCTTTCGTGGCTTCTGGCTGTTTGCTACTAGTCTATTTTCGAAGGAATGAAGTCCGAGGCACAGCTACCAGATGTTAGACGGTATTGCCTTTATCCAGACGATTGCAACTCACAGACGGCCATGAGATATTCTGTTATTGGAATCCCTTCGGCCTTTGGTGGCTTTTCGCTTTTGATGGCTTTGGCATTCGGTCCACGAAATCTGCACTTCGAGGCCCACAAAGTACTGCGCCTGCCATGAAATCTGCACTTCAAGGCC
>CAXAMN010025028.1:1331679-1362133 GCA_963970005.1 Durusdinium trenchii | reverse complement strand
CACTCTTGTGGGACACGGTTGCGGGACACTCTTGCGGGACACTCTTGTAGGACACTCTTGTGGGACACTCTTGTAGGACACTCTTGTGGGACACTCTTACGGGACACTCTTGTTGCACATTCTTGTAGGACACTCTTGTGGGTCACTCTTATGGGACACTCTTGTCGGACACTCTTGTGGGACAAACTTGTGGGACACTCGTGTGGGACACTCATACGGGACACTCTTGTGGGACACTCTTGTAGGACACTCTTGTGAGACATGCGGGACACTCTTGTGGGGCACTCGTACGACACTCTTGTGGGACACTCTTGTAGGAGACTCTTGTGGGACACTCTTGTGGGACACTCTTGTAGGAAACTCTTGTGGGATACTCTTGTAGGACACTCTTGTGGGACACTCTTGTAGGACCCTCTTGTGGGACACTCCTGTGGGGCACACTCTTCGTGCGAGACTTCCTCCAAAAGTCACGCTGCGAGGCTGCAAGACGAGCTTTTCGTACGAGACTTCCTCCAAAAGTCACGCGTCAAGTCTCAAAAACGAGCGTTTCGTACGAGACTTCTTCCAAAAGTCACACGTCAAGTCTCCAAAACGAGCGTTTCGTACGAGACTTCCTCCAAAAGTCACATGTCAAGTCCCCAAAACGAGCGTTTTGTACGAGACTTCCTCAAAAACTCACATGTCAAAGTCTGCAAAACGAACGTTTCGCGCGAGACTTCCTCCAAAAGTCCAGCGGAAACACCCATCGGAGCACACACATCACGCAGCCCAGTTTCGCGATTCCAGCCCCTCCAAACGACACCCGCTCACACGCCAATCCCAATGTGACAGCGACATTCACCTCTACCACAACTCACAACCTCCCGATTCCCTGCGCCTGCCACGAATCTTTCCGCGTCCACACGTCTAACGCGCACAAAGTACTGCGCGTGCCACGAAATGTCACCTCCGTCACACCTCGCAACCTCACGATTCCCTGCGCCTGCCACAAGAATCGCACTTCAACACCTCAAAAGCCGCACAAAGTACTGCGCCTGCCACGAAAAGTGACAATGTCGTTTCATGTGAGCTTCAACAAAATTTGCACCACACCACACGTTTGGAATGATTTCGACCCGTTCTGAGCACACTCCCATCCACCAAAATCGGCATTTCAGCTGAGACTTGTCACGAAAACAGAGCTTCGATGCCACACCCTGAAACGCAAATCCCAATTGCACGGCCACATCCAACACCCCAAAAACACGACTCTCCAAACGCTAATCCCAATGGAACTGCGTCGCAAGCTGCGGATCTCACGAAACGCTGCGCCTGTGCAGCGAAATGCATCACGCTTCTTGCGCCACATGTCCTTTTCACGCAAATCACAATGGACTCGCGTCGCAAACTCACACGTGACACATCCATGCATAGTCACTTGCAAAAGCTTCCCCCAATGGCAGCGCCTTAGCGCTCTACTGCGAAAGGTTGCGGACGTAGAAACAACGGATCGCGAACAAGGCTCTACCCCCAGACCCCCAAGAGTTAAACGAGAACCCTTCGCTACGCATTCGGGAATAAGAATCAAGTGTGTGTTTTTGGGATGAACCTATTTACTGAACTGTAATGAATTCTTACAATTCATCGTGGTGCATCTACACATGATGTAGCATGCAACTTCTAATACGAGTATTTGAGATTGATTTTGATCTTTCTTGTTTTTCTACATATTTTTACTTGCTGCTTGCAGCCTGATATTGACTTATGGACATAGCATGCCAACAGACGGCGCTCATTTCCGGCTTGCACAACGAGGCTCTGCAGGTCGCTGAAATACCACGACCTTCCACCTCCTCGCCCCCCCGTTGCCCCTTCGAGGTACCTGCACATTGCGCTCATGAGTTTGATGCTTCCGTTGGCCTGGCTCATCCGGAAGGAGGGTGGTCGGATCCTCGCGAGCGTGAAAGATGTGGCCATGTTTCTCCCTTTATGGGTCGCCTGCCATGCAAAAGAGACGTCGAAACAGACGTGTTTTTGAGGTGGTTTGGTTTAATGAAGTCTTTTGAGCATCCTTCAAGCTTCTGAGGTCATCTCCAACTATTGCTTAGTGTCTCAGCTTCATTACTTGCATCGTGATTTGACTACAGCACATACAGAGTGGATCGCAGTTTGCTGCCGGCATTTTGGGCAGACGGGTGATAGGAGTAGCAGTATATACAAAGTTTTGCACGTGAGAAGCTGTTTGAGGTCTAGGATTCCCAATTGAGAATAGATTCCCCTTTCATTTTCGCAGATTTGTCCAGACCCCCCCTTCCCACCTAAACTAGACGACGAGTGGCCCGAAAGCATTTTTCATCACGTAGGAAGTCAGAGTGTGAGTTATCTGTTAAGTGTTCTGCGTGAAGTGTTAAGTCGAGTGAGTTGAGGTAGTGTGTGGGTCTCTGTGTGTGTATCTATGTCTGTGTGTGTGTATGAGTCTTTGTCCGTGTGTGTGTGTCCGAGTAAGTTGAGGCAGTGCGTGGGTCTCTGTGTGTGATGTGTGTGTAGCAGTCCCTGTCTGTGTGTGTGTCCATGTCTGCTGCTGGTGAAGGTCTTCACTGTAGATATAGTGAACGAAGTAGCGCGCAGGCCTCCCAAACCCCCCACCGGCGGCCAAGCGGTGACAGCCCAGCTCATCGTCGTGAGCATTTGAGCTGCTGGTAAGGGGAGAAGCAGCGTGCACGCCTCCAGGAAATCTCACTGAAAAAAACGAGCTGGAATGAACACCGAAAATTGCTGAGGCAGGTACGCAACAAGTTTGTCGAAGCAGTGACCTGTCAGAGGAGATGCGTCCATCGATATACGATCAGAGGTAACGTTTCCTTCACTCCAGGACACAGCTTTTCTAGGATGTAGTTAACCAACCACTATGCTTGTCATTGACTAATTGACTGTCTCAAAAAAAACGTGACAAAGTAGCATGAGGTGACACACAGCAGGCACTGCAGATGTTTAGCGTACTCTCGCTGTTCAGCTCGCGACTAGTCTTATGGTGAACGAAGTAGCGCGCAGGCCTCCCAAACCCCCCACCGGCGGCCAAGCGGTGACAGCCCAGCTCATTTTCTCATCGACTGTCCCAAAAAATGAACGTGCCCAAGTAGCTTCAGGTGACACGCAGCAGCCACTGCCTATATCTTCGCATGCTCTATCTGCTCAGCTCGCGACTCGCCTGTGTATACGGAAAAGCTTCCCCAAAAATATGTCTAGCTACGTCCTTGTTGTCCTTCCGCCGAACGACGTCCGCCTTGAACGACTCGGTGTCACTCCATCCAGGTATAATGTGAGTTTTGTGTTCAGTGTGACGTGTTCAGTCTAGTGTGTCGAGTCCGTGTGTGGGTCTCTGTGTGTGTGCATGTCTATGTTGTTAAGTGTGACGTGTTCAGTCTAGTGTGTCGAGTCCGTGTGTGGACACGTCGCACTTGAAGGTTGCGCGCACACAGGACACGTCGCACTCTCGCCTACATTTCGCGCGCTCGACACGCACGATCTCCGCAGAGGGTTGTCCGCGTGAAGTTAACCAATCGCACTCTCGCCTGTGTTTCGCGCGCTCGACACGCACGATCTCCGCAGAGGGTTGCGCGGCTACCGGTCAAGTCGCACTCTCGCCTGCATTTCGCGCACTCGACATGCACGATCTCCGCAGAGGGTTGCGCGGGCACCGGACAAATCGCACTCTCGCCTGCATTTCGCGCACTCGACACGCACGATTTCGCGCACTCGACATGCACGATCTCCGCAGAGGGTTGCGCGGGCACCGGACAAATGGCACTCTCGCCTGCATTTCGCGCACTCGACACGCACGATTTCGCGCACTCGACACGCACGATCTCCGCAGAGGGTTGCGCGGGTACCGGTCAAGTCGCGCTCTCGCCTGCATTTCGCGCACTCGACACGCACGATCTCCGCAGAGGGTTGCATTTTCGGTTGACGCTGTTCGTCCCACCCTCCGCCTTTAAGAGAGAATTTATAAAGTGGGGAAATGTTTTTCATTAGGACATCTCCCGTGCACGTTTTCCATACTCACACTTGCGTACTCATCGCGTTCCCGTGCAAGTTTTCCATACTCGCACTTGCCTTTGGATGCCTTCACTCTTCCACTTACACTGGGACACGTATAGAAGTGTAAGTCTTCATTCTTCATGTTCATGTTCAAGTGTAAGTGTGGAAGCGTAAGTGTTCAAGTGTAAGTGTAGAAATGTCAGTGTTCAAGTGCAGGTGTGGAAGTGTCAGTGTGTAAGTGTCAGTGTTCAAGTGCAAGTGTGGAAGTGTCAGTGTGTAAGTGTAAGTGTCGAGGTGTCAGTGTTCAAGGGATTTTCCGGAAGAACCCTTCGCAGTGCTTTCGGGAAAAAAAGATACGGGACCAGCCGTTATCCGCGAGTTTGAGGTCCAGGCCCTTGCTTTAGCACCTGCTGGTCTGGTTCAATGCCTCTTTGGCACCAGTCCTGCGCAGGCGCGGTTTTCAGAAGCTTCAGCCAGAAGCTTCAACTGGAGAACCAGTTCCATTTGTTTTTTGAGTGAGTCTGTAGTCGGGGGGCCGGTTGAAGGATGTTTTCTTGGATTTCCGGGATGGGTGAATGCTTATTTAATGATGTTTTGGTCATCTGACTTGAATAGGTGTTGGGATTTATTGTGGTTTTAATCCCGTGTAAATCTGTTTGGTCTTGCTTGCGTGGATTCTGTCAAGTAGGTTGGGACTCTTTCGCAGATCCAAGCTTCCATAGATGCTTTGGCTTTGGCGCATGCAAGACGTCCCTTTTCTAGAGTTTTGGGATGTTTGTTTAATATATATATATATATATATGAGTGTGTGTGTTTCTATTTCTTTCATAGGTGCTACTTGCATGGGAAGACTTCCCACTTCGACCCATTTCGACTCTGGTTTGATTGGCCTCGCAGGAGTTGATTTCAGAACAAACCATAGTTTGGGAGTCACCTTGAAAACATACTGGGCAAACAAAAACAGAAATACACCACATCCGATGGCCAAAAAATGCGTCAGCAGATGTCAGCAGTCGCGGAAGTGTTGTCTCGGAAAGCTCACATGATTCAAGGTCCAAGACTTTGTAGGATCAAACTATTGAATTAACATATCGGGCTGAGCTGCTCACCACAATTGGTAAATGGAAAATGCAGCGGCCACTTTTGATCAAATTGCATCATGTTCGCCTCGGCTAGGTTGGCACAGAATTTTCCAAGCCTCCACTAGGGTGTTGAGCCTAATAGTTAATAGAATAGAGTCTTCCCGCAACCTTTCTTGTTTTGAGGTGATTAGCCCAATCATAATGAAACATGATTCTTGGCCTCCAGTCTCGCCCCCCAACCTAGCTGGGGCAGGTAACTTTTCAAGGTTCAATCGATGCAGCTTCCAGGTGTGCTTGCTGAGCCGAATCTTTCTGCATGAGCCTTTCACCTTCTGGCGGCTCCTTGCCATTGCCTTTGCCTTCGGAGGTGTTGCGCCGAGTCGAGGTCAATGCGTACGGTAAGCGGTATGTTGGTGCGAAGAACGCTAGACAAAGGAGACGTTTATAGAACCTTTCAGTGAACCTTGTACATTGTAGAGTAACCATGTGCAACCCACGAAGTTGGCTAATGCCGACATGATTATATAACTATATATGATTATATATTTATAATCGCCAAGGCTGGCAGCCTTTACTACCTTTACAGCCACCTATCACTTTAGAAGCTTCAAGGCTTTGGCGCGATAGGACGGTTGTTTTTTTCCAACCACTGACTGTAACACAGGTGACATGTTGCCTGTATAATCCTGTATATACTTGGCAAATTGGACACATCGTTTGGTCTAACTTTGCATCAGCCCGTCTCTCAAGACTTTGCGCAGGTGTGCTAGCCTTGGCTGCACATAGCCACTTCCAAGGCTCCTTGGCGCAGGGTTTCTTGGGTTGGAAGCGAGATGTGCCAGCTTGTGGAGCATGTAGGCAGAGAACGGCTGCTGTAGAGGTGTTGAACGGGCATGATGCGTTTGTCAAATTTTGTCAATAATATAGAACATAGACTTTAAGGAACCTAATAGGGATGGCCTCCATCCTGGTAGCGCTGGCCTCCAACCTAAGAGCGATGGCCTAACTTGTCTCATCATTTTGATCATGCACAATGAGTCATGTCTCCACCTGCCTACATTTCCAGGAGAGGAAAATTGGAGTTTCGGTCCATACCTGCTATGACTCCACAGCGTCTTTTTGTCGCCTCGTTGGGTGTTGCCTCTAGGCGACTCCGCGATGGATGTCCTTCTTGGGACACTTTGTGGTCTTTCAGCCGTAGTCGCAGCAGTGGCCAGACTGACAGAGGAAGAATAGAGAGCGAGTGGTTTTTTCTGCTAGGACAACCAGCTGGTGATGAAGAATGACCTGCCTTTTTCACACGATTCTTACTCAGGTAATTACTGACAGAAAGGACATGATAAGATCCCATAAGATTCCATGTTTCCTGCTGTTGGTGTTTTGGAGAATGTGCACCGTGAAATCCTACTGCTTGGGCATGTCCCCATCCACCCAAAAAACGACGTGTACTGCGGGTGTGTTACGATAGAAACGCAGCCTCCCGGCGACAGTCAACAAAATGCTGCGTTGAGGGAATTTCCTTTTAGCCCTTTGGACAGCATCACCATCAGGGGTGATCAAAAGCACTAAATGTTTTGGCAATCTCTTTTGTGCTCCCTTGCCTCCTGCAAGACCAGTTCAGAGTTCTCCATGAGGCTTGCTACAAGGTGGCCTTCAAAGTACGACTTGGGACACCTCCGGTGTATGTGGTCCTGGGAGTAGTTGCTGACCTGCAATTTGTTTGGCTTCGCTGATGCGGTGGCAACTGCAAGACCATGAAAGACCGGTCATGAACGTGCACAATCACGGAGAGATGGAAGAGGAGAATGTCCACATCCGTCCATGTTCATTCATTTTCCGTGTCTATGTCAATGGAATCCATTTTATGTTGTTGTGGTTTGTTGTGAGTGGGCTAGTCCATCAACCCCAAGGTTGGAACGTTGGGCTTTGTCGCAGCTCGGACAGAACCCGGGCGAGCCAATTTGCTGGTTGGAGAAAGTGGTGCTGAAGATCCGGGTCTTAGCAGATTAGCCGGGTTGCAACTTTCAGGACGCCATGTGATTCCATGTCACGAAGAGCATGTGCCACATGGTGCAACAGTGCAACATGTTTGATAACTCGGTCAGCCTGTGTCTTCTGTTGGGCTATGTCTTATCCCTAGCTTTGGGAAGCATGAAAGCAAGGAGCGGGGAGACAAGCGGGAGGCTTTTGTGCGGGAAGTTGGAGGAAAATAGCACCTGCCGTTGCAAGGATGCTGCAACGATGAAACACCGGATGTACCTATGCACAAAGTGTCGGGGCAAAGCGTATATATATATATATACATAATCTCAGCAATTGCATCCGTACAGCAGATGATGGACAAAGGAATGAAAGTCATAGAAACACGCTGTCTGTGTGTGTGTGTGAGTCATGTGTTGAAGAAGAACTGGTTATCTCAAGAAGAACTGCCTGGGCTGTTTTCTTCATAGATCAGCTTTGCAACATCTTGGTTTGCAACACTGTCATATACACTGGTTCGCTCTAACTCACTCTGAGTTATTCTAGCTCACTCTAACCCACTCTAACTCATTCTAACTCTTATCTAACTCACTCTAACTCACTCTAACTCTTCTCTAACTCACTCTAACTCACTCTAACTCACTCTAACTCTACTCTAACTCACTCTAACTCTACTCTATTGTTTAAGAGTTGGACACCTTCAAAACCATGGTTTTGTGTATGCTTTTTGACTGCCACTGTGCGAGTTTGAGTGGCTGAGATGGCTCAAAATGTGACTGAAAGAAACTGGCATGCTGAATCGAGCGTGCCAGTGGGCGTGAACAAACACGTTCGGATATGGCCGGTGCAGGATGCTTTTGCAGACTCTTGGCAAAGCCAATGGTCAACATTAGATGTCTGGCTGGGCCTCAGAGGTGATATCATACCACACCAGCATAGGAAAGAAGCAGATGTCTTGAACCATCGCATCTTGAATCCACTAGAACTTTTTACGTTTCACTGTAATAGTTTTGAGGATTCTGGAAAACACTGCAGGTTTTTGAAGGATTTTGCATTCCTTTGCTCCAGGAAACACTTTGAATCAACGCATGGAATCCATTTTGGAATTTCATCGTCAAATATGGCCTGGCTGTCAACCAGTGATTCTTACTTCAACAAAATCCAATTGGGGAGAGCCTTGACTTTCACAGAAACATTTTGACATTTATTGGTTTTGGTGGGATCATCGCAACGGCAATTTGTATCGGGGGACGGGCTCATAAAGTCGAGTCGAGTGTGGCTTGTGTCATGTCCTCTGTTTCAGGCTACACCGGCCGTTTTCATGGAGAAGACTTGGCCAACTTCGGTGGTCGCAGCAGCTCTGGCGTGGTCAATGACAAATGCTCGAGCAACGCAACAGGTGAAGGAGAATACATTTCTTTTCTTAGAAGGCATGGTGAAGCTGGCTGTAAAGACAAAAAGGTTTGAGGTAACAGTCTGGCCAGAAATTGTAGCTGGAATCTTGTCATATGTGAAGTTAATCTTTTACAAATGACAAACAGTAGTTTCTCCTAACAGGCAGTCGTTGTTTTTTATGCGTGATTGACTGACAGTCGTCGAAATTAATAAGTGGGTCAGCTATGTTACTGAAAGGTTTCATCGTTGACGCATTGAGGAATGCCTGACCAAATGAGCTTTACCCTGGACACCAACGCGGTTTTTCCCTTGCAATGGCTGATGAGAGCTGGAGAACAACAACAGTTCCTCCGTGCTTGGGAATCAGACTTGAGAGAATCTCGTTGGATAAGATGTCAGTCTCAGAAGTAACTAGCAAATCAATGAGGTGCAACACAATCAGTCATTAGTTGTCTGTTTTTAGTAGACTGTACACTGCACTGGACTCATTATTTAAAGTGCTGGTTTGATGAGCTGAAATCTTTCAATGATTATATTTTATTCACCGCTAGCCTGGCTGACTGACTGACTGTCAGGACCACAACAAACCATGGGTGTGTGGTGGGCCAGAAAGGTCGTCTCTGGCTTCAGTTCTGATGTTTGCATTGGACCCGCGACTTGGTCATTTCTGACTAACTAAGTTGTTGTCATTCATGAATGACTGAGACTCAGAACCCGCTACTGTATTGATCGAAGCCACGCTCCTTTTTTTAGCCAGTGTCTGTCACATCAGTCGGTCACGTGACCTGACGACGTTGTATTGTTGTCATCGGTCCGAGTATTATAAAGAAAACATTGGGAAGTAGAGCCATGTGATCAAACCTCTTCTCTGACTCTGTCTTTTGAGGTCACGATGCCGAAAGTCTGGACCCTGGAAGCCTCTCCGGGAAAAGGGGCTCAACTTGGTGTCACAGATTGCAAAGTTTGTGGAGGCTTAGTCAGCACAGGGGCGGGCAGGTAGGCAAAACAACTATATAGAATTAGATTCATAGTTCATTTCCAGGATTCCAGTAAGAACGCATGATTCCTTCACTGGACATGTCTGTCATGACTGATTCATGTCATGTCAGAGTCCGTGAAAAAAACAAACAATAGCACTTCAAATCTGGCTGGTATCTGAGCATCTGAGGACCGCAATGCAGCATTCTTGGTCGACAACTCCACCATGCGTCAGAGGAAGAAAAAACATCCATTGACACTTCATCAAAGATATGGAATCATTGATGATGTCCGTTCTCACAGGTAGGGAGTTACTCGAGTCAGTCGACACTGTTGAGCTACACAATAAACATCATCATTGGATCAATTGGACGTGAGTAGACCCTTGACTGGGAACCGGATCAATTCAAAAAGCATTTCAAAAAAACAAACAAGAAGTTGAACCACTATCATCCACTATCACTGCATTGAGGCTTCTAGCTTTTTGACATGATCATGGCACATGAGAAACAACACTACTGCATCAATGACAGACTGGCTTGTCGTCGCTCGACTCGACAATGTGACAAGGTTCTTTACATTGCCTAAAGCATTGGCCGCTTCAAATCTGAAGTGTCAGACTTCTCCAAGTTACTTTGCGATGTGGGACATGGCAGCTCGTCTAATTTTAGACTAAAATTTGATAATACATAACATATCTTACATGTCGAGTCATCATTGATCACGACTCGAGTCAGTCTGTCAGTCAGAAAGTTCCAAGAATTGCATTGAATGGCATCTCATGGAATCAGGTGGCATACTTGAAGAAGTGCTTGAAGACATTCCAGGATTGCCCACACCTGGTGGTCGCTTGGCTTGGGGTCCACTGAAATGAAGACCTGCTGGGTTTCGTCGACTCGATTGGACCAATGATTCATGTTATCAGTTAACCAATTGCATTTATTATGTATTGTTCTTGGGCTGACGGCTGACCGAGGTGAACTTTGATGGATCTGTTCTGCGAAAACGGCAAGTGGAGTTGTACAAACTCACCAGTGTCTTGACTTGAAATTACAGTACAGGAAATTGGATCAGATCCATAATATAATATATATCAATCTGATCAGGGACTCCCAAAAAATTGACATACAATGAATGGGACCCGCCAACACAGCACTGACTGCCCAGGCCCTGCCTTGAACATCTCTGCGTATGCACCGCCACTGGCAACTTACCTGATTGATTCGATTCCGGGCTCGTGGACTCTGGACTCCTATAGACCTGGAACGGACCTGGACACTCAGTGAGCCATTGTCGGTCCTTGTTGTTGTGGTCACAGTCATCATTTGTCAAATCGTCACCATTATCATCGTCATTGCCATTGTCATTTTATACAGACGTGCTGAGAAGGATTGGCATTGAGGATTGAATCCAACGCATGAACCGGGGCTGTTGTCATTTTTTTTATGGTTCAAAACATGACGACTGGCAGAGCGAGCAGGCCTGCCAGGGGCCAGGGGCAGATTTCTCAATTCAATGGTATTTGTTCACATTTAAGTTTAAAGGATTTTTAGGACCAGACTGGGACACATACAGACTGGACTGAATGAATGTCTCTATATCTGTAGTTTACTGCAGCCATGTCACATGGCGACGTCGACGACTACTATTCGATTGAATCACATCATCTGAGTGATTCAAAAATGTCACTAGATGATCCTGCCGTGGCGATGAGCACAACAAGCAGCGGTGGAAGCGACCTGCCATTATCGCAAGCATCAGCGTTGGGCCAGGACAAACAATTTAACTAACTGACTGACTGGACTGACTAACCAGACTCTTATCAAAAAAACATCAATGGCTGAAAAGTCGACACAGTTTGGTCATCATTTTGAATGATAGAATAGACAAGTGTCTTTTCATTATTTTTTATGAATCAGGCAGTCCGCCGTCTGAATAAAATGCTGTGAATTTGACAAGTGTTGGTCAGGACCATGATTGGAGTCCACTCTTGGATGCGTTTCAATCAATCCGATTTGCGTGGGACTGTGTTTCAGAGCAATTGTCAATGGACGAGCTTCAAGTGGCTCAGCTACTGTTCATGGTTGTTTAACTGATTAGACGCAAACTTGTTTTTTAAATAATCTATTGTCTATTGAATCAATCAGGCTTGTTACATTTGGCCTCTGAGGCATCTTGGCTCCGGCATGCTGAGTCAGCGACCTCGTTTTGCTCTGGCATTGGGACTGCAGAGATGGGTCGGGCAATCCTGGAGAGGGATATCAATCAGAGCAAGCGCTTGCCTTTCAGGGTTGACATTCCAAGTGTCGCAGTTCGGGTGACTTGCAATGATTATTTTTGCATATTTGCTGTTGAATCTGTCTGACTGTTCTGATTGTCATTTTCATAATGTTATATAATATACAATTATATTGCCTGAAATCTGAAATTCAAGTCAGATCAAGGAAAGGGACTCGACTTGCCAGTCTTTGCTTCAAGAAACATTGGCCTGGTGTGACACAGTGTGTGGCAGGGCAGAGCCTTCAGCTCGTCACACATGCATGTTCAATGACATTTGTCATATGATGCCGCACGGGTCTTATTGTGATTCCTGGACCTATTCCCAGAAGTTGGATGCCATTAGAAAGAATGACCTTGGACTCGTCAGTCATTGCCAGCAACATAAAGCTGCCTGTCCGACTGGTGTGGTTGCCCAATTTGACATCAGTGGATTGCCATGCCCAGACATGAGCCGAGCAGGCCTGCAGCTCAAACGTGCCGGGCCGACATCGGCTGTCTATATGATTCACGGCAAATGGGCAACTGCCAACAGGATTCCCCTATTACTGATCGAGTGCACTCCAGATCCTTAGTTTTGATTCAACACATTAGTTTTCTTGTTTTTGTGTTGGATATTAAGTTTCAGATTCATTGATTGATTAATTGGATTTAATACAGTATATTAATATTAATTTGTTCGTGCCACAGTGTCAGTCAGTGTCAGTTGAGGAATTGGACATGGGCATGGTACAGGACTGTCACCCAGACCACCACATGTACCAACTATTCAGTGAACCCAAAGACGTTGGATTTGGAGGCACGTCAAGAAGGAGGACATGGGTGATCGGCGCGCATTCCTCACGCTCTGTGGCAATTGCCGATCCTTTTGATGTCTACGAGAAGATTACAAAGCATATCACTGTGACGAAAGGTGTGGAGGCAAAGATATCAGACTACCTTGTGGCAACTTCTGGAGAAATAATGCTGGAAGAAAGCAACCGCGCCATGAGCAGGAACCTACGTCATTTTCGTCCAGGTGTACATCCACAAATGCACCTCTTAACTACACGAGAGGCCCAAACAATGATGGCATTGGATGACCAAGACAGGCTCATGTATGGACAGGATCCAAAACAAGACCCCAATCTGGTTTACCATTTGGGCGACTCGCCACAATACAGAGCATGGTCTGCAAACAGTAAAATGATCCCATGCTACAGACTGGGAAGCAAATCATCCATCTATTGGCTACCTGCCTTGCAGAGGTCAATGACTGGACGCGAGAAACTGACCTCGATGGGCTTTCCTGTCAGCAGGCAGGCTGCACATGCCCTTGACGTGCCGGTTCTTGGAGCACAGGACCCACAGCGACGCTCTGATTTCACGTCTGTTCTGGGCAATTCAATGCACCTGCAAACAGCAGGTGTAATGCAATTGGTGGCCCTCAGCTGCTTTGGTCCATGGCTGTAGGCTGTGGCATATGGTAGGCTAAAGGTCCTATGGACTGAGTGGACCAGGTGCGACTCAGGTCATGATCAGTGTTTCACAAAATGCACTATGGAAAAACAACGGACCATGTTTCAGACTGGGAGAGTGTCAGATTGTGCCTCAGTCATTCGAGGGTTCATGCATTGACTCATTGACTGTGACAGGACATCTAACTTAAGTTAGTCCATTAAAATGTTAGATATTATGTTATTGTGAGAATTTCTGTATGTGACATCATCAGGGACAAATTCTGATTCTGAATTGATTCATTGGATTGCGTATAATGACTATCAAATTGTCAGACTGACGTTCAGGCAAACCATTCAATATCAATTGCAAGCGTTTGGGTCAAGTTGGACATTGGACTGGACTTGACTCTCGACTGTTGCTGGACAAATGTCGTCTGATTTGGACATTGTTTTTGACGGTGGAGCTTCACTGCCTGCTCAATGTCAAGAGGTTCTCGACCCCAGTGCCGACGACCATTCCCAGAGTGCAAAGGGGGCTGGGAGTCAATCCAAGAGGACCCGCAGCAAGCAGCCAGACAATAAAGATGCTGGAGCTGGTCGAAAGCGCAGAAAGGGGGAAGATGTGCAAACATTATCCAGCAGCTTCACTTGTTGGAAAGTCACGCCAGACACCTGGATGTGATTTTAATGTATTTGTCTTTATTGATTGATTCAACTCAACTCCTTTTATTTTTATTTGTTTTTATTGTATACCGACGGACCGACTCGATTCGATTATTTATTTACTTATTTGATGGCATGTCAGTCAGTAATAAGGATACCCATTTGAAGGACATCTTGGAAGCATGCGAACCCGACGAATGCAAGAGGAGCTATTTGAACACGATTGGATCCAAAAATCTCCGGTTGCTGTTTTATGGCATGCTGCGCAAGCAGCCCACTTCACCATTGGACACGTTCCTAATATTTTGATTATGACCTATCAATTTTTGTTATTATTGCATTTCAAGTTTCTCAAATAATCAAATTTAAAGCTTGTTTGGTATACTTGAGACTGATTCATCAATAATGAGTCGAGGTTCAACAAGACAGCATTGGTGAAGGATCTCAAGGATGAATATTTGCGATTGAACCGGCCGCTGGCAAATTGCACCGTCACGGACCTTATCCAACGGGTGGAGATCGAGCTGTCAAAGCATGCTTCATTCAGGGTCATGGAATTGAGTTACTTGGATAATGATGTTTTAAAACACAATTTTGTTATTTCTATTTTAAATGTGTGTGTCTGTGTGTGTGTCAGTCACCATTATCCAATAGTTAAGGCAGCGGACGCTTCATTTTGGAGTCTCGCGGAATCATGAAAGATCTTCCTGAGCCCAGCAAGGGGGGCACCTGGGTCGTGGAGAAGAATGGCCAGGGCATTCCATACGTCCATGATGAGAAAGGCAAAGTCAAGCGTTGGTGCATGGCATTCTTCCAAAAGCGCGGCTGCGATACAGATGCAGATGAGCAAGTTGTAGCACTGCCGGATTTGGACAATGTGGGCGACGCGGCTGTGGAGGCTCCTAGTGCTAGCCCTGAAGCGCTGGCAAAGGCTAAGTCTGCACCCGCTGCTTTGCCAGGAGCAGTTGCCAGCACTGGCAACTCAGACCCGAATCTGATAGTTGTAGCTTTTTTTTGTGTTGTTTTGATGGGGGTGGCGGAGCACTGGGTCGGTTTATGTGTTATTGCATTTGAATCGTAATCGAATTGAATTGAAACTGACAGTCGTCAACATTCGATTCATCAGTCTGTCAGGCTCATTGGACCCCCTCAAGAGCCTCAAGCCTGTTTGCGCGTGTGGCCATGAACGTGCAGAATGCTCAGACTGCAACGCTGGTTACAATCAGGAGATTGCAGCAGGCCGAGCACCACGATTTGAACTCCGAGCGCCCAAGGCTGAGGCCGCTGCAGTGACGGCGGAAGCTAAAGCGGCTGCTCAGCCTAAGTCTCCTGCTGATTTAGGCAACTTGCAAGGATTACTAAAAAAACATTTTGATTTAGTCAAGTCAAGTTGTCAAGCTACAGTAACCCTGCTTGTCTTGTATATTCATTTGAGGTGAGTTTGAGAAGAAGGTCCCAGTTTGCAAATGCGGCCATCAAAGGGCAACTTGTGCGGATTGCAAGTCTGGCTATACAGAAATGTTGGAATCTGGCCAGGTTCCGGAGTTCAAGGTGATTCAGCTGGAGACCAAAACCATTCCAGTTTGCGAGTGTGGCGAGAATCGCGCTACATGCGCCGACTGCAATAAAGGATATGTGCAAATGGCCGAGTGTGGCAAGGTCCCGTTGTTCAAGCGTGTTCTTGCTGCTAATCCGGGTGACATGGCATTATTAACTGGCAGGTTTTGTAAAATATTTAATATATAATGTTTTTGTTTGGAATTAAATTAGTTATTAAAATTTTCTTTTCCTCATTCCAGTCCAACCTGAGTCTGTCGCAGTATGTAACACACTGTCAGACTGACGACGTAAGGTATCAAACCTTTGCCTGACAACGAATCACCAGCAACAGTGCCAGCAGCTCCCGCTACTGAGAATTCAGCTGCCAGTGGCGCAGGCTGCAGCTGGGGCAGGGTCAAACGACAACCATAATTTAAATTTAGTCATCATTACTGTATTAAAACTAAGACACTCAATTGAATTTCTGAGACAGTCGTAGTAAGCATATAACATCGAAGTTTGTTGTTATGTTTGCTTTGTCCAGTCCAATCCGGTCAGGAGGAATCAATACCAACAATGACAAAGACGCTGATCCTGCCAAATCAGGTGGTGAACAACCAGAAGGCAAGTGCAGTTGGTGTCATTGTCAACAGGGTCACTCATCATCACAGGGGTAGTATTTTTTTGGCAATTAGTATCAAACGCGACAATGACAATTATGGCATAAGAACTCACTTCTGACTGAGACATCCTGGAATTCAAGTATGTCAAGTTGCTGGTTGTGGGGTCGTCGCTGGCTAGGAAAGCCGACACTGACTGAATCATCATCAGCCAATCCTGAAGCAAAGGAAGCGCCGGGCATTGAATCGTCGTTTCAGTGATTCAGGTTGAGTCTGACAGCCTAATTGTTGAACATGACTCATCACATTTAATTGAGTGTGGAAACCGAACCGCTGATCATCTCAAAATACCACTCACACATCGACCAGGTACTCAGGAAGCAAAGCCGCCAGCGCCGAAAGGCAAAGGCGAAAGCAGATCCAAAGCAAGGCATCATGTCCTTTGCGCGACCAGCCACCAAATGACGCGCTGGTGACTGATGGACCATTCATCAGTCGTGGCCATCAGAAGCCCTGGATTGGTGTGGGTTTTGGATTTGTTTTGCCATTTTTGGATCTAATTTGGGGGTTCCCCGAACGTACCCGGCAAGGTTTTGGGGACGGTCCAAGGGATCCTGGTAGGGTCTGGGTGGAGGCTGAGAGGGGAATGCTTTCCCCAAGCTAAATGAGGTTTGCAATAGTGTCACTCTAACTCACTCTAAGCCACTCTAACTCACTCTAAGCCACTCTAGGCACACCCGAAAATCCAGAAATTTGGAACCCAGCCACGCTTTTGAGACCCCCTAAAAGACCTGTACAAATTCTGGATCAGTCACGACTTCTACCCACTATTATTACCACCGCAACAATGAGTCACAACCCAATCAATCAAGCATTCACACAGGGCTTTGAATGAGACGTCATGTCAGGCCAAGAAACCAGAGCAGAGCAATTGGTTCATTTTTGTATGGTTCAAGCCAAGTGTTGAACAACTGACATTTATGTTGAACTGTTATTTAAAATCAGATTTGAACCTCAAGACAGTGATGAATCAATTGCATTTCGGGTTTGAACCATGGTGCAGAGAACCTTGCCTGCTGTTACTCTAGTCTAAGAGTCTGCTGAGCAGGCCAGCCGCCAAAGCCATATTATATTATAGTATCATTATTATTTGTCGACATCATTGAATCATTAGACGATTATATTAAACTAAAAGTGAATTCTGACTGATATGAACTGCTTTTTTTGCTGGCCAAGCAGCCTCGAATCTTGAAATCTGTCAGCAGTGGCATCGCCACACGCCATCAATGAAAAAGTGCTTGCCTCGGAGTGTAATTAACTGAACAACATTTCAGTCATCATTTTCATGTTGCAACATGCTCAATGCTGGTGATAGACAAACTCACTGTCACAGTGACAAACATGAATTGAATCTTTGACTGGACATTGGACCGACCATGACTGTGACTGGTAATTATATGAGAGTTTAACACATGTGTATGTTGATTCATTTTCATTGAATGAAACTTAACTTAATCCCAATAGATTATTTTGGCCCAAAAACACGTGGCTTATTGATTGGCCTGGCAAAGGTCGTGGTGTTTCTTGGCAGTGAACCATGGCCCCAAAGAAGATGGCGAAGGTGCCAATGACGAGGAAGTCTAAGTCTAAGGCAAAAGCCAAAGCAGCATCTACCCCCAAACAAGCTGCATTGGCTTTCAATGCCTCTCCTGCACCACAGAGTCCCGACATTGCTGCTGGAGTTGTACCAGATGTGGACATGGGAGAGCCACCAATTGAAGATAGCACACCAGCAGGACCAGTTCCCATGAACCCTGCTTGGCGATACACACCACATCTGGCTTTGACACCAAGCCCGACTAACTACCGGCGTCGAGGCCTTCAGGGGACATGGCCACCATCACCACTTGTTTTCCCAGGTGATCGCCGTCAGTCCAGGTTGCCTTATCAGCCAAAGTCGTCAGCTTCAGACTGGGGCACTGCAATGTTCTTGTCACCACTTCCTGAGAATGAGCTCAAGCCAAAGGATAAGGATGGGAAACGTCCAGTGGCCAAGCTTGTGAAGAATGTTCCGGGACCTTGGAATTCTGATGGGGAGCTCTTGAATTCCATGCCTAATCCAGTGGCCAGTCCATCGACAAAATCACCGCCGACAAAGACCACAATGATTACCAATGACGATGAAGACCAGGGACACATGTACAAGACGCCGATCCGGAAAAGGTCCCCTTTGTCATCTATTGTTACTAGGCTGTACATTGTGTGTCTAAGGAGTTTATTTCTGAATGTCAGTCAGGGTTCATTTAAGAGTTTTGTCGACAGGGAGTCATCTAATTAATATCCACATAGCCTGTTATTCTATACTATTCCTGACTGGTGGATTTTAATGTTAGTTCAATTATTGCATTTTGATTATATGTTCATTGTTTTGCTTACTAAGGGCCTATCGCCATCGACCCAGCGATCATCACCTACCCAAATCTCTGTGGGAAAGAGCGGATACCATGGGCACATGGGAGGACGTGACCATGGACTTTGCATCGTGGACAGTGAGGACCTGCCTATGACCCAAAAAACATCATCCACTCAATCGCAGGAGATGACACCCCCGGCTGTGGCTGTGATCAAGAAGCGGCTGGCATTCTCACCAGCCCTCGAGAACAACAATGAACCAAAGGGGGAAGGTTCTGCAGCTGCCGCTGCTTCAGGTGCTGCGCCACAGCCAGAAGATGCTTTGGGCTCTGCGCCTGTGACAGCTGACCGGCCTCCCCTGTTGAAGCGCCGCCGATTGAATCGGGGTGGTGCACTGATGAAAAGTGCTGTGGAGGATCCGTCTGCCAAATGAGTCTGTGAAAAGAGCACAGGCCCCAAATCAGATCTCAGATCGCCTTTTTAAAAGGTCACTGTGGGACTGGCAACACTCAGTAGACTTTAACTCACTAGACTTTAATTCAAGTCAATGACTCAATAACTATTGTGTATTGACTGAGCTGTTTTGGTTAGATATTAATTGGCGTCATTGCATACCAATGAGAGAATGAATCATCCAGCCCCCTGTGAGAGAATGGATCTGACATGATCTGACGATAGACACTGACTTTTAACCTGTGTCAGTCGGCTAGGACTGACAACTTTACTTCGAGCTGCTATGTCACATGACATGTGTCACGCAACAAACAGACAGTGACAATGAGTGACGTGCGGCACAGAGAGCAAAACAATATATCAGTCAGAGTGACTAACTGTCTTCCCGGATTAAAGGCCTCCTCCCAATTAACAGCATAATTATGGCGTAGGCATTGTTCTCATTCAATGGTGTGCAGCAATGGGTCGGCAGCAGAGTTTACTTAATTGGCAGAATCAGTATAACCGGATCATCATCATCATCATCATCGTCATCATTGTCGTGCTCATTGCTGGTGTTGCAGTCAGTCCGTCAGAGTCAGTAGGTATGTGTCTGGATAATAGATTCGACTCGCATCGATAAAAATGTAGTCATAATACTATTGATTCATTTCTTTTCATTTGGTTGTAGTTTACTACCTCATTTCGGGTCACCACGACATTGTCACTCACATCGCACTGCATCTCAGGCACTTCCCACGACCAGCGCCGCCGCGATTGGAAATGTTCGCAAAATGTGCCTTGGCCCACAGTCAGTCTGACATCTCTTCATGACTAACTTAATAAGACTGGACCCACTGGACGCGTTGGTGGGAAACATTTACATAATAAATCACAGTCATGGTCAATTATAATAATTGTCAGTGAGCTGAGCCGTCCATCGTGAATATAGCAGACAGACAGGCTATTCCAATTGGTCCATGGCGGATTCCAATTGTTTTGTCACCGACGCTCATGATTGATTATCAAAATCATTTTTGATAATTTGCCCACTCCAATGTCTGTCTCAGGAATCTGGGTGAGACGCATTGCTTGGATCCGCCAAGTTACGTCCCTGCCAGAGATCGCAAAACCATCAAAGGAATTGTCGTTCCTTGGCTACAAAAATAGTCTGTCAGACTGACCCAGACAGAGGCCAACAATTGGTTTGATAAACTGCTGTAGCTTTCTTTATTGTTCTATTATTAGTAAGTCCTTGGAAATGAATGGTGTCATTAAATGGATGGACCACTGTCACTTGTAAGTAAGTAGTCCAAATAATGACCCAGGTGTCAGTCAGTGATTATCTAGCTGAGGTGCTTGCACAAGGCCTAAACTCAACGCTGGTGCGAACATGGGGGCATTCCCTTGATCATTTGTTGCTTGCCTTAGTTACACCGCTTCCCTGATTGATTGTAAGACACCCCGAGTCGTCAGAGACACTTAATCAGTCAATAGTGATTAGACTGATCAATGTCCAGCATCAATGAATTTAATCCATCAATACAGGAATTCCAGAATCCGGTCGTCGTCGTCACGACGTCACGTCAGATTCAAGTAAAAAACTAACTAAGAGTCAGAAGTAACAAAAGAAGTTGTTATGCAGTAAGCAAAGTCAATTGTCAACCACGCAATCGGCTTGACCCTGATGCCTGATTGCCTGAGGAGACCAAAGAACCGATTATTGCCTGGCGAACCACTGGATAAATCCAAGATGCCAGCAGAGATCACTGACAAACTATTGGCGCCACACGACAAAGATCTTCGCCCAATGATTTGCATTGCTCCTCGTCATCATCGTTAGTGGCGGGCAGGTCAGGGTCAGTCAGCGGGCTCACTCATTGTAACTAAACTCTGATGCCAATGACATGATTAGGACTGAAAGTTAAAACAGTTAGTGCTACAGTAAGTAAAACTGTTTGACTGGACCGGACAAAACCGGAACGGGTCGTAGTTTAGTTTGGATTCCGAACACTTAAAACCTAACATAACATATATGGATTGTGATGAGGTGTCAGACGAGGAGGCCCTCCAATTCAAGATGGCCTACTCACTACAGCAAATCGGTTTGCGCATGATGATAACACCGGAGGCAATGCATGGTTTGTGGAATGATACGCGCAATGCAATCCGCCGAAGCGGATATCAGTATACCCTACTCCTCAGCACAACCATTGGCAATGTCCTCCATGGACCATGGAAGTCAGGAATGAATAGGCAAACATTCCAGGAGGCGGCCAATGACTTGACTACAATGTCAGATGCTGATTTCCAGGAACTTGTTGAGAACATGATGATGGATCACGCTCGCGCTGGAATTTCAGAAGAAGATTATACAGATATTCCTGAATCTCCTGACGACATCCCCTCTCTGGCTGCAGTGACGCAGCTGCCGCCTTTTGTGACACGACTATGATTAAAAAAACAACACTCCTTCTCTCAAGTGTGCAGTCTAGCCTGTAACCCAAAAAATGTTTTCCCAATTGAAACAATTTGATTTGTTTGGCAGTGCTTCTGTATTGGCACACTCAAGGTGAAAACAAAGAGCTGGTTCACTTCCCTGGATGTCATGGGTGGGATTTGCAAGAACTGGAGTCTAGCAAGCAAAATCTTAGATCATGCGCTGAACATCAAGAATGCACCTTGAATTGACATTGATAATCTTGGACCTGACACTATTTGATTGTCTGACTGGAGACTGATATTTTAGCATGGCAGACTGTTTGTTTATAATGTACCAGGGTAACATCAGGTAACCAGCTATCTAGAAGAATCTAAGGACACACCCTTTGACCTCAAGAATAAGAAAGCAGAACCTGGTGACGACCAGGGTTCCCAGGGCGACGCTGCTAATGATTCCAGCCAAGCAGCCAGTGATTCAGAGCAAGGTGAAGACGAAGCGGCCGCCACGGCCGCCAGTCAGCGTGACTCCAAACAACGGCCGCCTGCCAACAGAAAGGAGCTTGCAAACATGAAGGACCAGTTTGAAAACTCGATGCGGTTGGTGAGCCATCTATATCACAACAGAGATTTGCAGGATGATATGTTTATGATTGTTGCAGCAACACGGGCTTATCGGGAAGACTACACCTATGTTCTGTCAGAGCTGCAAAGAGACCAGGCAGATTCAGTGCATTGCATAGAGTCCAGTCCAGAATGTCTCAGACTCATGTTAAGTTACACTGTTTGCCTTAGCAGTTATTTATCTAGCAGTCTTCTCATCCACTCAGTAGTACAGTAGACTCAGTCAGTCCGTGTTCGGATTTATTAGACTTACCCACGTTGGTTCGATTCGATTCAACTTTCCCTGTCAGGCTTCATCCATTGCGTGGCAAGCTCGCCGTGCGAGTGGCAGCTGGCTGATTACCATTGCCAGCAGCATGGAAACTTTGCACCAGTTCCAAGATTTGGAGTCTATGGGTATTTCTATTTCAGTGACACCTTCTGAAGAGGATCTCCCATTGACACGACTTGTTGAGGATCCAGACAGAGCCTGGCCTCAATGGTTCGTTGAGGAACGTGGCCGCTTGAAGGAGTTCTTCAATGTCCTGGTGGAGCTTGCCGCGGCGCGGTCATGGTCACAATGCTTATTTACAGCGTGTGTGCCTACATTGTTTGCCGTTGCATCCAGAACAGAAAATTGCACTTACTCAATTGCGGACGATCCGTACTATTTGGGACGCTGTGCTATCTCTGGAAAAAACATGTGCAGCACACTACTCCCTCGAGAACAAGTCTGTCACTGCGAAAGCCTTTCGCAAACAGCAGAAACAAATGAGAGAAGCAAGTAAGAAAAACATCAAATCTGTGGAAGAACATTGCTTTGATAGGCTGAAAGAAGTGGCCTGGAATGACTCCCAGCTCGCAAGGGAGATTTATTTGGTGTGCCAGGAAAACGACTGGGAATTGACACCGGCGTTACTTGAGTATGCTACCAGTATTTTCGGAGGACCTTGCCAAACAAAGTTTGAATTGGAAGATGTTTTTGCCCATCTGACGTCAGTGGAGAAGTTGAGCACCCTTGCCAGTGGCAGCAACAAGCTACTTGATCATTTGGTTAAAGAGAACCATTTTTTACTATTTGTTCAAAGTAATTTTTAAAAGACTAGTTCAATCCCCTGATCAACCCTTTCAGATCCAATCAGGTGGAGTCGATATTTCTACGCTACAACAGTGCCATTTCATTCGTCTGATGAATATGGGTGGCCACAGCTTCGCACCACCATCCATGACCATGACAGTGGTCGGCTACCTACTGCAGAAGGCTTAGGTGGAAAGTCGTTCATGAGCAACGAGGGGTGTCACCTACCTCCTGACATCCAGAAAGAGCTCATGAACATGAGGCTATGGCAAACCAGGAAGGCTGGTACCATATCCAATCAAAAGTCTGCTGCTTCCACATCATGGACTGTCCTGAATGCCAACTCAAAGTTCGCAGCGGCCGCATTGTCATGGGCAGGACGGTCATTCCCAAATGCTTATTGGTACTTGTTACATTGTTGAATCGAATCAACCAAAAATGTTGCTTATAATGACCAGACTGTAGTTGTCATTGTCAATGACCAGACTGTAGTTACCATTCTCATCTCAAGCCACTGATCTAGGATGCTTATTGATGAAAGGGCAGGTCTACCGGAACAGCAAGAGTGGTCGTTACTATGTCAGCCTTGGCTTCCGACAATGCGCTGCATTGGGATTACTTCTCACAAAGCTGTCTGTGGATGATGGCGAGGTGTGGTACTCAATCATAATCATGATCAGTGTCTTCAGTCTGATTAACAAACGGACTGACAGACTTTGAGCCCTGAGTCTGACTGATAAATCTGATATTGTCTGAGTTAGAATGCACTTAGTATTGAAAGACACCAAAACAGTTGGGGGGGAAACAATAACAATAATATAGATCGTTAAGTTTAATTCCATGGATCAACATGAACATCAACCCAGTGCAGGTGTTCTTCATGTTCAGCCGGGACAGCGTTGCCAATCGATTGGGGCCCAGTTGGATTTTCAATGACAAGGTTTCTGGTAGTTGGACGTTTATTCCGTTTCAACTGGCTCACCCATGGCAGCTTCCAGCACGGCTTCGTCAATATAACTGCGTGCTACATCAGACTGGTCCAGAAGAAGATCTTCTATCAGGAGCCCTAAGAAATCATATCTTCCTTTCCAAGGATCAATTGGTGACCATCCAGACAGAGATTGGGTATCGGATGACACCCAAAGGGAGTGGACATGGAAAGAATGGTCGGCTTGTGAAGCAGGACTGGGCTGAATGTTTGGTCAACCACTTCTTCAACGACACAAACAGTTCTCGTCAAGCACGATTTTTGATGGTGAAGGCACTGCTTGGTCGTGGGTGGAAGCACACTGAGGCTACTTCCAAGCATTACACACATGACATCATCCAGGCATTTCAGTGCCTTGAGAAAGAGGATGAACGGGAGTACATGGAGATCACACAAGTCGCAATGGACCAGGAAGCACTATTCAAAGCACAGGAATCTCGTGGGCAGAACAGAGAATCCACGCACAAAGGATTCCACCAGCATGAGACCCCAAAGACTTTGCAACACCTTGTTCCAACGAATGAGCAAGGAGTCAAGTGTGGTGCAGTGTATCGACATCCTGTACTCAAGCGCTACCAGGGATGGTATTTTGCAGAGCCGTCACCAGATGAGACTCGAGGACCAGAGCGGGTGATTCCAATGACTCACAACAACTGCAGACCGAGACCACACAGACAGAAATACTCATAGACTCACAAGTTTAACAAACCTAACTGACTGAACTGTAGTCAGTCACAAACATTTGTAATGTATAGATTAGACAAATCAGACTCGACTTGAGGAAAACGCATGATTGTTTTTAAAATGAAAACATGTTAAAATCAGTCAGACTGACTGTCATGAATAACAGAGAAACTGGACAGGACTCAGTCTGACTCAGGCTGTAACACTGTACCTTGCAGGACGGAAGTATAGTCATGCCACTTACTGGCATGGGAAGAAACGCAATATGACAGAGGATGCTGCTCTTTGGCAAGTCGTGTGCTACATTTGGGGAGTTCACAAAAAGCTTGGCCATTCAGTTGAAAAGCAGTGCCTGAGTTCAGAATAATACCATTGTTCTTTCAAGACTTGTTACTGTTTTGTTTGGGGTGGTTATATGTGTTTGCGTGTTTGAGGACTCTCAGGACTCCTCAGTCAGACTCAGACTGACAGACTGGGACTTGTGCGTGCGAGACACTGTCGTAACGTGAGACGCGTATATTTTAAATGTATGCCTGTGTCAATCAAGGCCAGCAATGAAGGACATTGTCGAAGTTGTGGAGCGATTCACATCAAGCACTGGCTTTCTTGGCGCAGAAGGGAGTCAGTTGAGCCAGAAAAGTGAGGCATCAGAGCCTACAGCTGTGGAAAAGGCCAAAAGGTCCAAGTCGACAGCTGCCCCAAAGGCCAAAACTCACAAGTCTGCTTCGCCTAAGGCGAAGAAAGACAAAAAGGTGAAGAAGCACCATGTAAAGTGAAATCTCGCGAATCGCTGGAGATGAAAGAATGTGGATTTCGATAACGGGGGTGTTGGGAGAGAACGGTAATTGCATGCCACCCCGAGCCTGTACACGTCACACTTATGAAGATCACTCTAAGACCATCTAAAATGTCTGAGTTGACACTATTGCAAATAAAACATTGCAACAGTCATACTTGAATTTCTGGAAGTCCTCAGCTCCCCCTGAGACGTCTAAGGCCGCTTTTCTGGGCTTGCCCTTGGTGGTTCTTCTGGCTTGGCTCAACGTTGAAGACCGCTGGTGGAGCAGCAGCTCAGCACAGCTCAGCCTGGTGGGAGCCCTTAGAGTTCGGGAGCCCTTAGCCCATCTCATCCAATAGTGAACTCAGTTTGATTTGCCCACATGACCAGACTGTCGATATTTTTCCAAGAATATTCATGCGATTTCATGAGTCCAGAATTGGAAGACTGCCCGATCATTGATTCTCACTAGCTGCAGCTAGTGCTTTGACCATCTTGGACCTATTTGTTATGCCTTTGTTGTTTACCTTCAGATTAGGGTCAAGGGGATTCATGTCCCTGGCGCGTAACTCCACCCGTGTTTTTCCGCGTCCAGGTTCCGTACCTGTGGATTGGCCGCTGGTCCTGGGCAGCGCGGGTTGCGATATCATTTACAACACCGCGCTGGCCTGGGGGCTGGCGCTTGGGCTGAAATGTGGATTCTGTTTGCGGCTTGGTGTGTGTGTGTGACGGGCAATGTGCCTACCCAAGGTACGGAATCCGCAAATTAATCACCCAGGCCAAGACTTCTCCCTCATGTCCTTGCCTTGCGGTGCAGAGAGCCCATGAGCCTAGGCAGTGACCAGCCCTGTTTTCATCGCGGTCGGTGTGAATGTGGGCACACCAGACGCTTGGCTGAAAAAGACACTCCGAACCGTGGACGACCATTTGCCGTCCCAGACGAGCGCGGGGCTTTGAGGATGTTCGGTCGCCCCAACTCCAAGAGTCACCCATCCTCCAAGAATCATGGAAGCACATGGAAGCAGAAAAGGATGGAAATGGCCTTCGGAAAGACCATTGTGACCATTGGGTATTGTTTTCAGTGGTTTCCCCCTGCTTCGAAGGAGTTCATCGTGCACGTCTAAAACCACGCGTCATCCATTCAGGTCAACATGCTGGTGGATGCTTTGCTGCATGGTTTTTGGCCCTCCATCGCACAATACTGTGGCACTCTATTGATCGCAGTGTCCTTCGTGATTTTGGCCGCTTGGCAGTCCGCTTGGCCCTTTTATTCCTTAGTCATGACCATAACTGAGCGACCTTGGTCCACCTTGGCTGGCTTATTAATGATGGCTTTAGCGTCACAGGGCTTTGCCATCCAGGCACGTGCCGGACTCAGGTCTTGGGCCCAGCTGATCGCCCAGTTCCTGAAGCGGAGCAATCCTTGACGTTAGCTCGCACGTGAGGGCCATTGGTGCGCCACTCGGGTGGATGAAGATACAGATTTGGTAGTTGTTAGCTTCAGCGAGGTTCCCAATAGAAGTCAGACTATGCGGTTTCGGCCTGGGCCACCTGGACCGCCACCTGCGCTTGGGATCTCAGGTCTTTCGCTACTTGCTGAGGGCACCACTCTTGGGGACCCTACGGCCGAAGGCTGAGGCGAAAATGATTTGCCCTAGGAACAAGAAGCTATTAGGAAAAAGTGCATCGCTACTAGTAACAAGTGCCTTACTACTAGTAATAAGAAGCTATTAGGAACAAGAAGCTGCTAGAAGCTCCTGGCATCGCTACGAACGGAGCGATCGGACGCTACGAAGGAAGGGCCGGGTGGCCTTACCACGGGCGGAACAAGAAAGAAATGCATCCCTGGGAGGCATGTTCCTGGCATCAGTTGATTCACTCAGCTGTTTGTGAAGTATTGGATAGAATCTTATCCTTGGTTTGATGGGAGGTTCCCTTGCTGGGGTCCATTGAATGCACTGCCCAGGGATGTCCATACTTACATGATAAATTCCCACTGCTGTAATTACCGTTTCCATCCATGTCACCTGAACGTGTCTCCGCCCTGCCTTGGCTTTAGCCGACCAATCTGTGGCCCGGGGCTTTCGCTTGAGCCCTTCTGGTGCGCCATGGCTTTGGAGCTCTTACTGTCGGGTGCCGCGATGGCACCCAGTGCCCTTAGAGCAAGGTGGGGCATCAGATCCCCGGTCTTGGCAGAAGGCTTTGCTTTCATGCTTCATTGGCTATTATGTTTACAGATTGCAACTCTGAAGTTCTGGTTTTAATATATGTGTTGTAACGTAAGACATGCTTATGAATCAGAGAGTGAATCAGATTCAACACAGTACCTAAAGGATCCTAAAAAGGCTGTGCCATCGACTTTTTTCACCCCGTTTGCACATGGAGCGTCAAGATCAACAAAGCGATTGGGTAGCAGAATGAGGCCTTGGAAAAGACATCCGGGCCAAGTGCTGCCATATTTCGATGGACGGTGGACTCCTTTGATTTGACTGTTTTGATGGGGTCAAGCCACTAGATCCTCTTTTGGCGGGCCCTCTAGAGTAGCATGTGGCTCAAATTTCTCGGGCTATTACATGGCCTGAGACTTTAGGGCAGATTCATCATCAATGATACCACAATTGAAATCAATCAATTAAGCCCATGCCACCCTCTCATTGGGACTTTATATAGTGTTTTGCCGAGGCATCCCTATCATTCAATATCTACTGATGCCATGCTCTCAGACAGGCACCTGGACATCATGGATGATTTGGGCTCCACAGAATGTCTTCGGAGTCCTGGATGGTGGCTGTGCTTGCCATTTGGGCTGCAAGTGGGGGGACAGGGGCAGCCTGTGAAACTGATGAAACATGATGAAATTGGGCCATTAGACTTACAGGCATCACTGTTTTGGTTGTGAAGACCAGCCAGAGCACCAACTAATCATGACTAATCATGATTCATAGCGAATCCAAATTGTTTTGAGCATCCTTTGAGGCTTGGAGTCTCGACGAACTACCTTATGCATGGCTTTATCTGGAACTACCCCTCCCGATTTTCGGCGCTTTGCCAGAAAGCGCCCCTGAAGATCCTTGGTGGGCATCCGGTGGATGTCTTTGCATCCTTAGAGGCGCATGAAGGATACATCCCATTCAATGGTCACCAATGGACCCCGGGTCTCATTTCTGAAGGTTCCTGTTTGGAAGAGATGTATGTTTGCCATTACCGTTGGATGTGAAGGTGATTGTACCGTCTCGCAAAACCAAGCGAAGCTCTCCTTGATGTGTTTATTTGTGCACCGCAGAGTGTTCGTCAAAGATCATGTGCAACCGACATCGTTCTTACGACGTCCATCTGGACGCATTTCGCAGGTGGTGGCGAAGATTATCCAGGGTTGCTCTTTGCTGGCCTTTCTGGGCAACTTGGAGCACGGCGTTCATGGTGCAGTGAGTGACCAGAGTAGAGGCTAGAAGGTGTGGTTCCTTTAAATTGTTTGTCCCGCGTTCTCAAAAGGTTTGCCAATGTGTTGTGGGGTTGTACCTGGCAATAACCCCTGCAATAACCCTCCAGAAGTTCAAGATACACCGTGATACACCTTCAAAGAAGCCCACGTAAAGGCCAGTCCAGCAGCTCCCATCGGGGCTGCAATGAGGAGTACCAGGCTAGAACAACCTCTAGATGTACACAGTGATTGCACAGTCCGTGCCTCGAGTCCAGCTCGACGGGAGTTTCGGAATTCGCCCGAGCAACGAGTCGAAGTCACGAGTCGAGTGATTCCTGTCGACGAGGTCGAAATGGGTGGGCAGCAAATGTAAAGCACGTCAAGCACTGCCCAGAAGAAAGCGCCGTTGACGACTAGTTGTAATAGGCAAATCGTAAATGCCTGATGCCTGCACATATCGAAGTATGATATCCAAAGCTACGCAAAAGCTTAAACACCAAAACCACTCGCTGACGATAGCATGTTGCATTATGCAGCTGTAAATCATGTTGGAAACCCTTTTCAAGTGTCGGTGATGACTTGCAGGCAGCTCCGGCCGCGCAGCGGCCTGGCAAGCCATTTCTGCTGCCCCTGGATGGTGCTGGGCGGCCGGGGGCGTGTTGGTGGCGGCCGGCCAGGAGGGAAATCCCAGCCGAGCTGTTTTGAACGAATGCCGCAAAGAAAGGAAACATCTACGATTGGATGTCCTAAAATCAGATACATGGTATGTAGAGTCAATTTCTTTGTCAATTCTTCTGAGAAGGGTTGAGGAGACTATGCCGACTGTGCCTATTCGCCATTTTGGACCTTTCAGGTAGGTCCAGACCGGTGGGATTCACTCGGATTTCACTCAGATCAGTGGGCTTTGAAGGCACTGAACGTGGCGACCTACAACGCCATTGGCAATGCCGGAGTCTACTATGGTTTCAAGCACATCCGGCTGGGTTTTAAAAACTTCATTCAACTGATACGGCTTAGATACAGGCGGGGGGGGAGAGTGACAGAAGCAACTATATTCTGTAGACTCTGTAGACTTGTCAACTTTGAGTTGACGGTTCTTTCGTGTTCTTTCCCTACCATCCACAACTGCCAGGTTGGGCCGCACCGTGCCATGGTGCTATGGCTTCCCTTTCAACACCGGTCTGCGGCACCCGCAGTACCTGGGCGTTGTGCTCACGCTCTTTGGCACGCTGCCGATGCTCATGAGCCTTGGACTGGAGAGGAGAATTCTTCTCGGCCGTTTTGGGGGAGATGGCCTGATGGGTGACCCCTTACCGTTTTGGAAGGCGTGATGGGTGACCAATGGTGGGTTTGATGGTTTTGTTTGTGCTTCGCAGTGGTGAAAAGTGACGCAGCTTGTTTCAGTCCACGTTCCATTTGCTTATTGTACTAATTGTAAGGGCTTCGCCCGGGTGCCGCCGACCCCCTTTCGGGAGGAGTGTAGCACGTGCAACTGAAGGCGTGTGTGTAGTGCCGGTGGCGGCTCGACGGAAGAGATGAGACGGAAGATGGGCGTGGACGGGGGTGAGGAGGAGAGGAGGGAGGGAAGGGTTTGAGGGCGCCTGGACGTCACCTTCGGGGCCCTAAAGA
>CAXAMN010025028.1:1307574-1319857 GCA_963970005.1 Durusdinium trenchii | reverse complement strand
AGTAGGGTAGGTAGTAGTAGGGTAGGTAGTAGTAGGGTAGGTAGTAGGTAGTAGGTAGTAGGTAGCAGGTAGTAGGTAGTAGTAGGTAGTAGGTAGTAGATGGCCAGGGACACAGGATCAGATTAATAGGGGGTAGTAGTGCAGATTATTGATGGGGGACCGGCCCTTGTGAGGGGTACCCTTTGTGAGCTTGTCAAATGATTGTTTTTAATTGTTTTTTAATAAGGCAATTTATAGGCCCTGAGCCCTAGACATTTTAAAGGATTTCATCAAACAGCAGCAGCAGCAGCAATAGCTACAGCAGTAGCTAGTAGCAGTAGCAGCAGCAGCAGCAGCAGTAGTAGTAGTAGTAGTAGCAGTAGTAGTAGTAGCAGCAGCAGTAGTAGTAGCAGCAGTAGCAAGTATAATGTCAAGTCAGGATAAATAAACCTCCACTAGTTAACCCCTTATTAAAAGTAATATTATTTTTTGGGGATCGTGTAGGCTCGGATTAACTGGGGGGGGTTGTTGGTAGAAAATTAGACAATAGGGGGGGAAATCAACAGCGAATAATACTTTTAATTTGGGCAATTTCCGGCGGCTTTGTGGGCTCGGATTAACTAGGGGAGGTTTATTAATCCTGACTTTGCATTACTTGCCAAGGGTCAAGGCAAAGTAGGATGAACATTGGACTCACGACTCAAGACTTGGATTTTGTTAGGCGTTGCGTCCCCACGTGGCCCACGACTTATGAATTGCTGACCGGAGCGAAGGTAAGTTGATGCAAGTTGAGGGGAAAGGAAGCCGCATGGAGCCGCAACAGCAAGGGAATATGAGGAACATTGAGGAACGCGTAGGAACGCGTTATATTGTGAAGAGCTGTCAAGATCTCTCAAGTCCAGGCAGTGAAGTCCACTGCGTCACGAAGCTTTCAAAGAGCCTTGGCTGCAACCAGGTGGTGCCAGACTGTATGGATTGACGCATGGACACAAGATGAGTCCTTCTTGTGGAACGAGTTAAGAAATGACAAAATTTATTGCAAACCAGCTCATGTTCGAGAACATATTGTGCAGTTTTACCTGGAAGACCCTTAGCCCTTCTGCGCAAGGTTCGCCATTTGGCTCAGGCCATGTGAGTGGAGGCCTCCTTTTCATCCCTACTCTTGAGGCACCGCCCGCGTCGTACCGGGTCGCCAGCGGGGCGCCATGGGGGACTTCGGCCTTGGCATCTCTCCTGCGGTGGAAGCTCTGAAGAAGGCGGCTTCCCCCAGAAGTCGCTTGGGTCATGACGAGTCGAAGGTGTCTTCCTTTTTCTTCGGCCAAAGCACACGGCGAAACGAGTCCGCGAAGAGATGCATAGAGTACGTATGTTTTTTGGGGGGAAGCTGGGCTGTAAGCAAATGGAGCATTGTCACAACAAAGGTTGTGTTTTGGATATGCTTCGGACGTAAAAGTCTCAATTGGATCCATCGCAAAGCATACCAAAGGGTGACGTTCTTGTGCCGTTGCCATTTTTTGTTGGGCATTCAAGCCCTCCCACCATTTGAAGACTTGATGGATGGATGGAATGGGACGGATGGATAAGCCCATGGATAGATAGAATTAGATAGATAGATAGAATTAGATAGAGAGATAGATTGGTAGATAGGTAGATAGATAGATAGATAGATTCATTCAGATACTGTAGATAGATTGATAGATCGATTAACATAACTGGGGTTGTGTTTCAATGGTCTGGCAGATGTCGTTGTTTTTGTCCCCCTCCCTTCTGAGCGCAGCTCAGGCGTCCATACTGCGCATCAATTTCCAGGCGCCGAAGGGCGGCTGACGCCTCTGGAGTTGGAGACTTGGATGATTTTCTAAGATCATTTGGGTGTGCATCGGAGACACCCGTGGAGACACTCAACCAATGATGTAGGTTTGGCCTTTTTTGATGTCTTTTTCGCGCATGATGTCTCATGAAATGGCTTTGACAGCCTTTGCCAAGCGTAAGGTAGACATACAATGGAATAATTGGAGCAGGGCCCCAGCACTGTGCAAAGAACAAAGAACTGTACAATGCAAGCCTCCAAATCTACATCCACAAAGGCCAAGAACAAAGTTCTGGCTTCAAATCATTTGGGATCGATTTCCCTTGGCACGACAGGACTTCGATAATTGAAAGCTCCTCGGACCACCCAGTGATTCCTGCAAACGCCTCAAACGGGTGTGGGCTTGGTCTCTTCATAAAGCTGCGTCCTGAGTCGTCACCCTCTTCTGCCTTGATCCACACCAACTCACATGAAAATTATCCAGGCTAAGCCCCTAAGCTCCAAACCACAAGACAAAAGAGACGGCCACTCGTTTGGACAAGAAAGGGTTGCCCAAACACCTTCTGGAGCAAAGACCCATTCGCACGTTCGCATGTAGACCTTGAACTAGTTCCCCTGTCAGTAAACCGATTAGTCGACCAAGCGTGATTAGTCGACCATCTATCCCCACCAGCTTGAAGGTGCTCCCAACCAATGGGTTTTGTTCTATGTCCATTCTTCCAGGCGGTCGAACTGGGAGGTCTCCCTATGTAAATGCACACCCGTTTTTTGGCATCTAATCTATCTACATTACATCGTTTCATCAGCTGGAGTTTTTGAGATGAACGAAACAAAAATACACCCAGGAACAGAAATACACCCAATCAATTGCTGGAGCTCAGGGCGATGGGGATGCATTGAGCACCCATGAGCAGGGCCATAGAAAGAGGAGAGGTCATCCGGATGGTTGGCAGATACTAGTAGGAATTAATAGATGCATTGGAACAGGAATGTTGATGGAGTTTGGATGATCTGACTCATCTGACCAAATCATCCCACGCCGGAGATGCAGGGCCATCAATGCCCTCCACGGAAGCAACGACATGCCGTGAGATGTTGGCCCTTTGTCGCCACAGTGCTCACGTGCTCACACTGCGTCTCATGAATACCAGCATGGCGACATGAAAGGTTTCGGAATGAAGGCAAATAGCTACAGTAGCTAGATGAATGAAGTGTGGCAGTGTGGTTCAAAACTTCCTTAGTTCCAAACTTCCAGCTATATTGTGGATCAAACTCAGAAGTGTGGATTTGCTTGGCCGCCAGCACGCTCATGTTTTGACTGGGATGATTCAATCTGAGGATGCCAACCTGCAGGTCGCAGAGGTCATGTACCGCAACCTTTTGCTGGGCAAGAAGGCGGGTCTTGCACATGCCACAGGTCCTGAACATCCAAACCCAAAATATGTGCGAGTTTTTCCAATTTTCTAATATAACTGTTAACAACATAGTAATATATAGATATATATACACCCTCCCTCCAACAAACATGGAAGTGGAACATTGATGGAACATGATGGCTGCTCGGAAGATTGTTTTCCCACTAGCAGGGGGGTGTTCCACTTCATGATCTTTCATGATTGTTTCAGGGAGGGTTTCTTTGGAATCTAAGTAACTTCTTTGGTTTGGGGTTCCCACTAAAATGTTCACTCAAGAAGGTGGGGTGGGATGGTTTTCTAGGTGCAGATGGACTTCAATGTGGGCATGGACAGTTGGTACCGAGAGACTTTCGGAGAGGACTGGGTCAAGAAGAACTTGGCTCAACGCCGAGAGCTCGAGAGACAGGCCAAGGAAACAGGGGAAAACAGCCCCATGTGGGTGGAAGCAGCTTCAGGCAGGGAACGCCTACATGGATGTGTCACAAGTTGACGAAAAGAAGGATCCGATGCTTATCCGCCTTGTATGTGTCAGGAAGTTTCTCGAGCTTCTAGATTCTAGGTGGATACATATATATATATTATATTATGCCGCTTCTGGTGAAGGTTCACTCAGTAGTCGACAAGTCACAGCATTTGCTTCCCCCAGAAAGCTGAACATGTCTACTTCCCAATAAAACATTGCAGCCGTCAGACCTTCTCGAAAACATAGTCAATGTCGATGAGTTCAACCTTTGTCAACCCCTAATTATGCCCCAAACATCCCTAAACCCTTGTCTTGCTGGAGGATTCTTTTGCCTCCTTTTGTAGCCGTGGTATGCCTTCCAGCAGCTGTTCGGTTTGTTCGTCAGGCTCATCCGATTTGGCCGCTGAAGTGCTGCAACTGGGCCCCACCGGCGGGGAGTGCTTGCGCCGGGACGGCGTAGACCGTGAGGCAGTGCTTGAGCTGCTGTCCTCCCTCTTGGTGAAGGTGCAGATCTCCCACTACGCACGCTGCGGCGCCGGGGAGAAGCAGAATGGCTTGAGGGAGACCTGGAGAAATCGTCCCAGAGGGAGATGCTGAAATCAACCGACACATCCACCGATGCTTTTGTCCATCCATCACCTCAACACCCAAGGGAAGACAGAAGAAGTGACTCCAAATGACTCCAAGATTCCACCGGAAGTAGTATACATTAAACAAAAACTAAATATGCTGTATTGTTTTTGAAATATGGAACAGGAGTCCCAAAGGGTGAAGATGTTTTGCACAGCAACCGAGTCTCAAGGCGATGGTCGCAGTGATGTGGCACTTCTATGCCGATGCGGAGGTCTTAAGCCTTTGTGCTGACTCTTTGCGCGCAGTGATCACGAACAATAAGTACAACTGTGATAGCTTGCTGGCACTTTGGACTCCAGTGCATCCACAAGAGCGACATCACGGTCAAGTCGAGAGGGGTTGGTCGTTCCTGCGCATTGCGTTCGACGCCTTTGCAGCTTGGTTATGATTCAGATTATAGTTCAGTTGGGAACTGCACCTAGAAAAGAGGTCCAAGATAGTGTCCAAGAAGAGCTATTTTTTTATTTGGTTTTTGGCTATCACCCGCCGTCCTCGTGCAAAACTGTTGAGAAGACCAGACTGACCAGACAGAATTACACGGCCGTTCCCCACAGCGGTTGAGCTTCTTACCGCCCTGAGGTCTTCCAAGCAGGTGGCGAGGTCCACCCCCGCGCCAGTGCTGCCAGCAACGCCAGCAGCGCGGGCGCGTCACGCGACAAGGAGGTGGCCGTGAAGGTTGCGTGCCGAGGCTGAAGGAGAACTGACCAGGGAGATTTCGGAGGGGACTTGAAGAGCAAAACCATGCAAAAGCCTTCTAGATTGGTGTTTGTATATTTGTCTCTGAAGTTATGCGCGCACACACACTCTCTCTCTATACATATACATATATATAACGTGATATAACTATATAATTACTGCTGCAAATTTCTTAACATCCTGGATCACTTTTCTTTAGTATTGCCCACACAGTATCCACATGGCAGGGTGCACACCCTCAGAAAGACCGCCCAATTGAAGCCAAGTGTGAAGCGTTGGCAATTGTTCACTCAACCCAGCTGGGGATTCCAGCTGCCTTGTGGCCCCCGAATGCAGGTCATCGGCTTCACAAGGTTCTATGTTCCCCCCTTTGCCTCATTCATCGAGCAAAATCCTCGGTAGCCCTCAGCTTGAACTTGCCTCATGTCAAGAGGCAACAACTCCAGATAGAAAATGATAGAAACACCTCCATTTGGTAGTCCGGAAGTCTTGGAAGTGCGCGGTCGTAAGTGCACGTTGTAAGATCGACGTAAAGCATCGTGCAGGGGAGCAGATTTATGATTGTTGGACTTTCGGTTAACAGCGCGGGACTGTTGTAGCAAGATGTGCATGTAGATGAGTACTCAATCCTGCGGCCGGAGCACATTGTCAGAAGCAACAATAGACCCGAAGTCTACGGATCAAAATCTTCGGCGCAGAAAAGGGGTAACCTTTTACACAAAAGGCAGCCTGTGCTTGAAAGTTGAATATGTGTTTCTAACATGTTCCTTGGACCAACGAATCAACCACTTGCCGCATGATTCTTTGTCGGGGAAAAGCTGGCTGCCGGGTGGGGGCGAGTCACGTAGCTGCCTGCTGGATGCTCCAGCCGACTGCTGAGGCGCTGCATCCTGGCGGCCAAAGGCTCACCAGTCATGGAGGCACAGCTCCGTTTGCTCAAAGCGACGGCTGAAAGGCCATGTCAAGAGCATCGTGAGCTCCAGGAGAGGGTGGATGGAAGGGGTCGAGGATGGAGAGTGGATAGATCGGATAGAGTGGATAGGTCGACAAGTGAAAACCGTGTGGGGCTTAGGGCGGATGCTTTGGTTTCATCATGAGACCCAATATTTTGCTTGGGAGTTTGGCATCACCTTTCCGGTCAGTCGCCGGTGGCCTTGAGGCTCCACTTCCGTGAGGGTCCTGAACGTCAAAGCACTTCGCTGAGGAGATGCTGCCCAAGATCATCCAGGTGACCAAAGACCTGGCTGGGAGGCTGAAGGGTAACGAGGCGCCGTTTTGGCAGGAGAGCCATGGGCGGAGAAGCTGCGGGCCACAAGCAGAAGTGTCTTAAAACATCGAAGAAAAACACCAAGTACTGTAGGACATGTACCTGTAGAGGGTTGGCCAGCAAGGGAACCGGCAACTCAAAAGATTCTGCAGTGGACAAGAGAATGGTTTGGTGTGAACTTGGAAACAAGTCAAAAATTGTTCAGTCTGGGCCATTCATCAAATAACCTCCGCATGTGGCAACCAAGAGCCGCAACTTTGTTGGTTGTTCAAGATTGTCAACTTGGAGTTCTTCAAGATTGTCCCCTGGCCCCCTTTTTTGGGGTCCCCTAGTAGCGAACATTGCTCCTAGTAGCGATGCCCTTTGCTCCTAGTAGCGTCCTTGCTCCTAATTGGTAGTAAGGCCAGGAGCCCATAGTAGCGTCCTTGTTCCTAGTAGTAAGGCCAGCAGCCCCTAGTTCATCAGATTGTTCACATTACTACTCCTACATGAGACGTGGCACTAGCAGTTGCACTAGCGGCGGAACTCGCCACGTACCTTGCCACAGCGAAGACAGCGACCGGCTCCAGGTGCTTTCGGAGCTGTTGGCGCTGCTGGAGGCGTGACGAGGCTCAGTCAGGGTGGAGCCATGGCATCATGGAGTAGTTGGTGCATGAAGAAGAGGAACATCAACCAGACACTTCTACTAACAGTGTAGCTTATTACCAGTAACAGTCAGTAAAAGATGCTCAGTATGTTTTTGACAAATGCCGTTACATGCCGTTACTAACCCTCATCATCCACTAGTACTGTTCCAAGTAATGGGATATGCCCAACTTCTAGCAGATTTGTGCGGATGGTTCTTATGCTACCGGTTGCATGGCTCCACCCTTCCAGGGTTTACCCCACACTGCCAAGAAGGAGGGCGGTGCTTTGTGCCCTTTGTGTAGCCAGGCTCTTCCAGACAAACATTTGGAAGATGCGTTTTGCTCAGGGTAGCCACCCCGCTGAGTGACATCTTCCGTCGAGTGGAGAAGAAAAAAGACATTGAGATCAATCATCAGCACAGTGCTTGGTTCGGCTGTCGATATGGTGATCGGCTCGGCTGCTACTGTTACAATGGATTTGTTTGCAGCAGAATGACGCACTGAACGCAGCACACAAAACACATTGTTCGGAAAACGCAGCACATTCTCATGGTGGCACCGAAACAAGGAGACCAAGACGGCCGGGTCTCGGGTGTCGCCGTGTCCATCCGGATGACGGCGGTCGAACGAGGTGTGGCCTCCACCGCCTCCTCATCAGCACAGTCTTTGCAGGAGCAGATGTGAGGGCACTGGAGCCGTGTTAAATAGATTGGGCGCCTTGGGATACCTTGGGATCCATATTGTCATATTTTTGTCAAAGATGATCAAAGCTTTTGACATGTTTTGTTCCAACTCCCTTTGATATGTCATCATGATCATCATGATTTGCCTGTTGGGGAAGTGAGAATCCACTATTCAACACTTCAGAGGCTCACAGTCTCGCATAGTGTGAAGGTAGATAAAGTATGATAAACTATTTTTGAGTGTGGCGAACCACAAACAAACCGGTGAATGCATCAGAGCTGATGGTTCGCCAGACTCACCGTTCGACGGTGCGGTTTCAACGTGGAACGGGGGCATCCCAAGGCCTCATCCGAGGCTTCATCCTGCATGCTTGGACTCGAAACTTGAGAGGCCATTTTGGCCCAAGTGTTGAGCACGGCAGGGCAGTCTGCAGGGCAGTCTGCAGGGCATGTCGTTGTCCACATTGCCAATAAAGTTTTGGCTTCTGATTGCCACAGTCTCGGCATGGTCCTTCCAAGGGCAGGACCTAAGAGAAGCCGTGCATGCATGGTGTGACGGTGACACACAGATGGATGGCATGGGGCACATTGGCACATGGAACGTTTCCAGGGTGACCAACATGTCAAGGCTTTTTGAAGGCCCGGGGCCCGTGTTTGGAAAATTGCTGCTTGGTGTCGGTAGTGGTCATCGTTTTAGAGTCTTCAAGGCCTAGATAGATGTCGGGCACGTTTTGGAAGATGTGGGCGGGCAGATTTATTGGTTCCACACTGGTGGCAGGCTGCTCCTCCTTCAATGAAGACATTCATGCATGGGACACCTCTGCCGTCATTGACATGGCCCATATGTTCCGCAATGCCACACAGTTCAACCAACCCATCGGCACATGGAACACCTCTGCCGTGACAAGCATGGAAGCGATGTTCGATGGTGCTGCTGAATTTAACCAGCCGATTCATACGTGGGACATTTCGGCCGTCACCAACATGGAACGTATCTTCGATGGAGCGATGGCTTTCAACCAGACGAGGCCGGTCTTTGATGTGGACACCGGCCACTGGTCCTTCGAATGTTTGGCGGGCCACGTGCGCAGCAACGGCACCTGCCATCCATGTGCTCATGGCTTGGTGGCGAGCAAAGGTGCAACAACATGCTATCGCTGCGAGGTGGGAGCCATACCAGCGGAAGACCATGGTAGCTGTCGAGTTTGTCCATTTGGGACCTTTGCTGAGCAAGGACGGTCCATAGGTCGCGTTATGTCAGCCCAGGCAAGAATCGGCATAATTGGGGGACATTGTAGCAAATATTAATATGTATATATTATATTATTTAAGGGCTACGCCCCCGTGCCGCCGACCCCGGGAAGTAGGAGTGGAGAAGGCTTGGACGGGAGCAGGGGTGGTCGTTGTGGTGAAGGGGAGGGATGTGGAGAGGCGCGAGCGGGAGGAGGAGAAGGGGAGGAGCAGGGGATAGGGCCCAGCGTCTGGTTCGGTCGCTGTGGCGAAGCAGGGGAGGTCGAGGAGGAAAGAACGGGGCGGTGCGGCGTCTGGTTCGGTCGCCGCGTCTAGAAGGGGAGGAGGCAGGGACGGGAGCAGGGTGGTCGTTGTTGTCGAGGGGAGGCAGGGCAGAGAGGGGGAGGGATATGGAGAGGCGAGCGGGGGGAGGAGAAGGAGAGGAGGAGGGGACAGGCCCAGCGTCTGCTTCGGTCGCTGTGGCGAGGCAGGGGAGGTCGAGGAGGAAAACTAGCATGGGGGGCGTGGCGTCTGGTTCGGTCGCCGCGTGTATGAGGGGAGGAGGCAGGGACGGGGTCAGGTGTGGTCGTTGGGGTGGAGTGGGAGAAGGGCGGAGAAAGGGGGAGGGACAGGGGGGGTCGTGTATGCAAGCGGGAGGAGGAGAGGGAAAGGGGAAGGCACAGGGCCCAGCGTCTGTTTCGGTCGCTGTGGCGAGGCAGGGGCAGGGCGAGGAAGAAAGCAGGGAGGGCGCAGCGTCTGGTTCGGTCGCTGCGTGTAGGAGAGGAGGAGGCAGGGAAGGGGGTCAGACATAGGCGCGATGGTCGAGGGGGAACAGGGCAGAGAGAGACGACAACTTTTCTTGTTCCTGTTTTGGGTCGGGGTGGATTGGCTACAAAAGTGGACCCCGCAAAAGGCGAAATTGTGGCGAAAGTTCAGCGGAAGATCGGCGAAAGTTAACCCTGCCAAACTCGGCCTCTAGCCCATTAGGAGTAAGAGTATGCGTAAGTTCGAGTGACTGGTTGCTACTGTGAATTTGCATGTTTGATGCTTGCTGACTCCCAAGAGAAAGAAAACAGACGCACAGGGTGTCAACAGCTACGTAGAAGACACATGCTGACAGACAGTGAAGTTCTAATATTTCGTGTTTGCTAGTAACGAAAGAAGGTGTGACGAGAACAAAACCACAACACACACATGGCACAGATAAGGGCAACATACTGCGGCGAAAGATAGAACGCAGGAAGGCGAAAGGTAGGGTAAATAACTTTATTGTGGGGAAAAGGATCGAGCGCGGAGAAAGGAACTTTGGGTGAACTCGCACAGGCAACAGTGCACAGAGAAGGTGGAAGCGGGTTGTCTGGATTTGTTTGAACATAGTGAAAGCAAGTGAAAGCGGCAGAGGGCCAATTTTTTTTTGCGAGGATTCTTTTTGGAAACACGTGTGACATTGTTAGTCAAGTGAAGGTTTGTGAGGCAGAGAAATGCAAAAAGAGAGGTGAGGCAGTGGAGAGGAGAAAGGAAATTTGAGGCAGGGAACGTGTAAAAGTGAACTGGAGGAGGAGGAAATGCGAGGTGTGGCGTGGGTGAATTTTGGGGGCTGTTTTACTGTGAGGCGGTCAGTGGCAGGAAACTGGCGGAATGGAACTGGCGACAGGGGAAATGCGAAACAGGGCACCTGAGCAGTGAACTGGGCAGAGGACACTGGACGCAGGGAATTGGCTCTGGGGACCTTGAGGCAGGGAACTGGAAGCAGGGAACTGGAGGCAGGGAAGTGGAAGCGTGGACGCTGGGAACTGGGACTAGGGAATTGGAGGCAGGGAACCGGAAGCAGGGAACTGGAGGCAGGGACCTGGAGACTGGGAACTGGGAAAGCGGGGACAGGGAAAGTGGCCAGGGGAGTGGGCAAAGGGAACTGGGGCAGGGGACTGGCTGCAGGGAACTGGAGGCAGGGAACTGGACGCAGGGAGCTGGCTCCAGGGAACTGGAGGCAGGGACCCGGAAGGAAGGAACTGGAGGCAGAGACTGGGAAATGGGAAACCGAGACAGGGAAAGTGGGCAGGGGAGTGGGCAAAGGGAAGTGGGGCAGGGGTCTGGCTGAAGGGAACTGGAGGAAGGGAACTGGACGCAGGGAACAGGCTTGAGGGAACTGGAGGCAGGGACCCGGAAGGAGGGAACTGGAGGCAGGGAACTGGAAGCAGGGAACTGGAGGCAGGGAACTGGAAGCGTGCGCGCAGGGAACTGGGACCAGGGAATTGGAGGCAGGGAATTGGAAGCAGGGAATTGGAGGCAGGGACTTGGATACTGGGAAATGGGAAACCTGGGACGCGGAAAGTGCTGCGGGAATCGGACGGAGGAAAGCTGAGCAGTGAAGTGGGCGAAGGAAACTGGGCACAGTGAACTGGTTCCAGGGACCTGGGGGCAGGGAAGTAGAAGCAGGGACTTGGAAAGAGGAAGCTGGACGCAGGGATTGCGCAGCCGAAAGGCATTGCGAACATTTCGAGAGGCATGAATGTACTGCAAATAGCAACAGCGTAGCTGTATATGTCTCTCACTGTCTACGCACACGCAGGCACAAAACAGAAAGAGTTGCGCTAATGAGTCTTGCAGTAACTACCCTCGACGGTGGGCCCGGGTGGGCGAGAGTATGATTGTGCATGGTGAGAGGAGCAAAGGAACTAGAGAGCTGTAGCGACGAAGTCGCGGCTGGAGGTTCTAGGCGAGTTGCTTGCTAGTTTGGACCTCGACGACAGGGGGCCTCGACTCTAGTAGCGATGGCCCCAGCTTATTAATCCGGTCCACTCATTAAAAGAACCCCCCCCCCGAATAAGGAAACCTCGGTTGTATTTCTTTCTACCAGGGGGTCCCGGAAATGGGGGGAAGCAGTAAAATGTGATAAAATCCGTTATTAAACTCGTATGAAAAATGTTCAAGAGCTCCAGATCGAAGGGTCTTTCGTTTTCCCGTAGAAAAACATTCATTAGAATAGTGATGCTTCAGTAGACTATGGTTCCAGCTGGCCCTAGCCTTGACGTGGCCCCATGGCTCTGGCTGCTATCCTGACCCGGCGGAGGGTTTGGGGTGCGGCCAGTCCTAACGTCACTTTCGGAACCAATAAAAAATTTTCAATCAAGACAGCAGCTGCCAGGAATTGGGCGCTGCCTCTAGCTCCGGGGTGCTATCCTGACCCTAACTCCGGGGTGCTATCCTGACATGGCTCCTGCTCCTAGCCCGTGGGCTCTGGCTGCTAGGCTTGCTCCTAGCCCGTGGGCTCTGGCTGCTATCCTGACCTGGCGCAGGGTTTGAGGTTGGGACGTGGCCTCTAGCCCTGACCTGGGCTCTGGCAGCTCTCCTGTGACATGGTTCCTGCTGACCAGGGTTTTGGGGGTGGCGCAGGGTTTGGGGTGCGGCCAGTCCTAACGTCACTTTCGGAACCAAAAAAAATCTATCCATCAAGACAGCAGCTGCCAGGAATTGGGCGCTG
>CAXAMN010025028.1:1265087-1307564 GCA_963970005.1 Durusdinium trenchii | reverse complement strand
CGGGGTGCTATCCTGACCCTAACTCCGGGGTGCTATCCTGACATGGCCCCTGCTACTAGCCCGTGGGCTCTGGCTGCTATCCTGACCTGGCGCAGGGTTTTGGGGGTGGCGCAGGGTTTGGGGCGCGGTCAAGCTCCGGGGTGCTATCCTGACATGGTTCCTGCTGCTAGCCCGTGGGCTCTGGCTGCGATCCTGACCTGGCGCAGGGTTTGAGGTTGTAGCGCAAGCATAGCGCAAGCATACCTCCTCTGACGCGCTCCCCTGCTTCGGCAGGGGTCGGCGGATATTGTCTTATATTATGTGAATCTATAGTGTTTCATCTCTCAGCATTGGTCAATTCGCACAAACCCTTGGACAAAAGCTGCTTGGCTGAATGTGGAGGAATTTGCCGCAAACACTATCAGATCCATTTCCTGCCAATCTTGGCTACTGCAGCAGCCGCACTAGTGGCGTGGGCTTTTATCACGTGCTGCTGCTTCGAGCTCAACAGACACACGCCAGCAGAGGGGCCGGCTGCTGGGGACTGCGTTTGACTTGCCTGCCCCTGCATGCTTCAGAAATCCCAACATCCGGTGTGGATTAGCCTGTGAAGCTGTAAAGAACTGTTTCCAGCCGGAACAGAGGCAAAGAGACCTTACAAGAATGCATGTGAGCGAAAAAGAGAGCTGGAGGCAAAATTTGCATTTCCTGGAGAACCCAAGCAACAAAATGAACACGGCTTCACTTGTTCTTTTCTGGGAAAGGTCACTTCAGCTTCTTTGGAACACAATCTTATTTTCGTGATTGTGGCGGCCATGAGGTAAACATGAGAATGTGCATTTGGATTGGACCTGACAAGTCGAATGTGGGGTGCACCAAATGTGTAATCAACAAGCAAAATCCATTAGGGTTGGGGGTGCAGTAGCACTTGACCTTCCGTCATAGACTCACTTGTTGGGGTGATGGCAATGGCGGAAGCTTCGCAGCTTCGAGCGCCGAGAGTGAGCGAGCGAGTTCCGTGTAGAAGCAGGAGCGGCTGGGGGACAACCAGATGCTTCAGAATGCCCGAGAAGGTGCGTATTTTTTTATTGCTGGGATAGGTTGGGGGATTTGACGACCAGCTGCAGTGTCCAAAGGATTCTGTTGAGAAAGATTTTCTTGCAGTGTCCAATGGTTGGCAAGCAAAGGGGTCAATCATGTTGGCTCAAGGCACTTTTCTTAGGCCCCTTTTTGGGTGCAAATGTAATGGTCACCCTCCATGATCCTCACGCTCTAGTTGTTTGTGCCCCTGCCATATTTCTTTGCGCGTGGTCTCTCAAGTCCTAGTCTTGCCTTTAAGGCCAAGGACTACAATGCCAATGCTTTGGAACAAACTTTGTCTTGGAAGTGTTTCTGTTCTGCAGTTCTCCAGCTGAGAACCGCTCTTGGGACCGCTCGGGCAGCTTCATGCTCACTTGAAAACATCACCGCATCAAACATGGCGCTCCAAAAGCTTTTCGCTTAGAAAATGCCACCTGTGCTCTGTCAACATCCCCTTGTTGATGGATGAGGGCGGGTCTCACAGGGCCTCCGTCTATAGTATAGACGGATTTCTAACCCCGCTGGACAGATGCAGTCATGCAGTCTGGTGGGAAGATACTTGGACACGGAAATGACCCACCGGAAATGGACATATTCAGCAACCGCTTATGTCACTTATGTCTAAGAATCTGTGGCGTAGGGGTCCCTCACTTTGAGACGCGCCCAGATGGACTGATGGACTGTGATTGGCCTCTGGGCGGCCTTGGGTGACTGAGACGCCAGCTGAAAACGCTCTCAGGCGCAGTTTCCGCGCTCTCAGTGGCCAGTCCTAGCCTTAAAAGGGTGAGTCTTGAGAACTACTCGAATTCCTAGAGTCTACGATGTTTGAAGCTTCTACGATGTTCGAGGCTCCGGGAGTGCCCGGGAAAGGCCAGACAGACCAACACGTGGCTGACGTTGGTCAACTCAAAAAAAGACTGGTGTTGCCAACGCGCCTACTTCATGCGTTTGTTGAGGTTTGTGGAATATGTTTGGCTAATTCATCGCGAACAGATGTTGCTGCGTGACACCAGGAAACATAGTGATTAATTGCCAAACTTGGTACAGGCGCGGCTAGGAGCTGGTGGTGGCTCGTGGCTGTGTACTTGAGACTGGTCATGGAACTGGATTTCCATGCTACAGGGGTAGCTGGCAATGCCCGGAAAGACCACCGGGTAGCTCCTATCATGTGTTTGTTTGATACACTGCTGTCAAGATTTGAAGTATGCTTTCAGTTTGGTCCGTTCCCTTTCGACGGATGCTTGGGAATTCATAGGGTTTGTAGAGTTCATAGTGCTGAAGGTGTCTACTGTTACCGAGTGTGACCCGTACCGATTGTGACCCGTGACCGTTTACTCATGGTGGTGCTGGTGGCCGGTGGCCCTGGCGGCTGGCTCCTAAGGTGATCGCGTGTCCGGAGCCGCTTCCCTGGCGATGGACAGCGCCTCAAAGACAGAGACATCAATGGAGAATCAGGAAGGGACGTAGAACTCACGGGATCCTTCAAACATGTTTCAATCGTTCAACTTTTGTTCAAGTAGAAGTCAGAGAGGATCAAACATTCGTAGCCCGGTTCTTCTATTCTACCTCAAAACCTTCTCAGTGATGGTCAAATCTCAGGATCCATGTCGACTTTGGCGCTTCATTGCCCTTTTCACGGGTGGTTTGGTCTTGGCCTGGGCCTCAGCCGCGGACATCGGTCCATCACCGGGGTGGACCAACGAGACACCTGGACCGAGCATCGCATGAGCACCAAAGACCTCAGACCCGAGCCAGGTGTTGTTCTCTTTGAACTTCCTACCGACCTTGCTGATTGCTCCGTTTGGACCTGAGAAGCGGTACCGGGGGTCAGGTGTCGCCCTTTTTTCAGGGTCAGCGGAGGGGGGCGAACAAGGGCAGACCTTCGGTGAAGGTTTCAATGAAGAACCGAACCAAACGTCCCAGGGGCCATTTTCACTTGTTAGTTCGAGGGAGTTGTTTTCACTATACACAAGATATCGGATGCGCATAAGATAGCCTACACAAGATGACAAGATGACTATTTGTTTCTTACAAGGTGATGCCCGGTGATGCCAGATTCCTCAATCCGGAAGCAGAACTACCGCGGACGAGTGTTAAATCAACAAGCACCGGCTTTCCTGTTTTGATCGGGCCTGTCCAAAAGATGGATAGTGTCAACGACGTAGAGAGCATTTGATACCTGGCCACATGCCTCGTTTTTGTTGGCACCCCGGCATGTTCAAGCGTGCGTATGCTTCCCGTGAAGGTTCACACACAACTAAATACATAGAGGTGTTTTCAAACTGCAGCGACCGCAGATTCCTCCTGTGGGTGTGGCAGGGTGGGAGTGTCCTCACGTCTTTGAGGCAAACATGCATTTGAAACCTCCCACGGAGTAACAAACCCAGCAAACCGTTTGCCTGTTTGGGTGCTGTAGCATGAGAACTTAACCGTTACTTTAGTGGATTCGATTCTGTATGTAATTATTGATTGTTTTGTTCTGATTGTTTTGGTGCTAGTCCAAATGTAGCAGTTAACACTCTGACATATTAGACCTACTCACTACTCACTACTCACGACCGTTTTCCATGATGCAGGGCCACCTTCTCATTGCTTTTCACCTGCGGATCGATGGTGATGCTCAGTGCGTTCATCTATTTGCTCCCTGGTTGTGCAAAGGGGCCTGGAAAGGAGGAGCCTTACTCTTGCTTGATGCTAATGCTTCGAACATGATTCAATTAGGCTGGTTCCGCAACACCAGGTCGATGGTTGTTGAGCGACATTCACAGCAATTTATCAGTTTGGAGTCTTGGCAGTGGTCCACTGACGTCTCTTGAAAAAGATCGCAGGGGTGCCCCTCCCCAAGCTCGAATGAGTTGCACCCAAGTGAGAAAAGGACATGCATGTTGCCGCATGAATCCTGGCAAGGGTAGTTTGGGGGCTTCCCTCATGAGTTCAACACTACCTTTGACAACAAGCGTGCCGGGACAGTATAAGTATAATTGGTAATGGCGTGTACAGCATAGATACTTTGTTGGGGTGCTTGGTGACCCTTTGATGCCCATTTCATATTTTCAAGGCACCACGTAGTCACATCGTATTCCTCTTCCATTGCGCTTTAGGTGGCTTTAAGGTCAGAAACCTAACACTCCCAATTTGTTCAACAGCTTGATCAGATATGATTCCCCAAGAATATGTTCATTTAAGTGTTCCTTTAGTAGCAGCATGTTCGACCAATCAGAGTTTATTGCTGCTCAGCTTGCTGCGGCCTGAGGAGTGGAGTTCGAGCCACTTGGCACCGTTGATTTTAACGCAGTCTTCGACTGCAGGGTCTGGCAGAACAGACGGTGCACTCGAGGAGCACGCAAGTCTGTCAGCTATGAGTATAATGACGTTTTACGGCAGTTGTCAAGGTGTTGGTTTGTTGTGAAATGGGACACAGTTGGTATATGAGTGCACTGGCCCCCCTGAAAATGAGGCACCTCGCATCGACACTATATATATATATAACAATATCTAGGGAGGTGCTTAGTTTGTTTCAGTCGGCCAAGAGTTTCCCAGAGCCTTGAACATGGGTGCAATGTTTTATACAACTGGGGTTGTGCCCTTTCGAGAGAGAAGAGCTATCACAAGCATAATGGATCAAAATAGAATATTAGGGGCATCAGGGGTCACTGCATGCAACTGGCAATGGTTCACCACATTTGTATAGACCCCCAAATGGATAGAAAAGTAAATCTCCACTAAAAATTGTATTGGAAACCGTGCCACTATCCCTTTGGGGACCACATTTAGATGGAGTCATGAATGACCTCACACGCAGCGCCGGAACCGGCATATACCCGTCTTTGTGTGGCGCTAAGCGGTCTGCGGTCTGCGCAGTTCTGAGGCCTTTCTGGTGCAGTCCCCAGGAACCGGACGAAGCGGAGTGACCGGTTGAACGGACGACGGAATACGCCCCGGCACGTGGCAAAAACCGTCCGGAACGAAGTGGTTTGACAGTGAGGAGGCCAGGTGGGCCTGATAGATTGGAGTGTCCATTGCGATCACGTTGAGATATTAATGCCAAATTTCAGGATGCAACATGATATGATCATGGCAGGGTGTTGAAGACACACGGCTTGGTGTCACCGGGTCCATGTGTCAAGAAGCAGCTGCTAAGGAACAGATTTCGCAGAAGCTTGGCTGAATGAAAGAGCCGTTTTCGTAAGCAAGAGTTGTAAAATACCATGGGTTTGCAACCCTGCTGCTTGCTTTTTTTCTTGGGTTTGTTTGGCCAATGCACATGCTCGACACCCCCGTGTTGTTTGCAACAATGAGACATATGATATATGTCATAGGCAACAGACGCGGATTCAATCTAAGCAGGAGGCTACAAGAGAGTAGCAGGACGGAGCACCCGCAGAACTTGCTTGGGGCACATACTGTAGCTGTAGCTAAAAGGCTGGTCATGTGGCAACGCTGCGCTGGGTGTCCGAAGGGTGTGTGGTTTGTATGTGTCAGGCGAAGAAAGCTGCCCTTCACCTTGGCCTATCTACTCGGGCTTGTTGGAACGCTCTGGGCGACGTCTTTCGGCCTAATCTGGTCGTATTTTGAGTCCTTGGAGCTTATGCACCAGGGGATTAGCGATGGCCTCCAACCTAATAGCGATGGCCTCCAACTTCTAGATCCTAGAATCGATGGCCTCCAACCTAGAAGCGATGGCCTCCAGCCAACTAGCTTATGCACCAAGGGATTGGGGTTGGCCAAGGTGCGGAGACTAGTTGTCTCTCTCCAAATTCCACTTGCACGGGGTGTGTAGTTGGAGCACGACTGGTAGACCGTGTGCTAGTTTGCACTGAAGTTTGCTCGACGCCCAGAATTCCAGCTTCGAGGTTTTGTTGAGATATGTTTTGGATCATTCTGGATCCATGCCTGATCCTAGGTTTATCCGAAGGAGCTACATCTTCACCGCCATTTTTGCGGTGTTTCGTCAGCAATGGGTGGTTTTTTGGGGCCTTCTCATCCTTTGCGGTGTGTCGAACATGTGAAGACGGATCTCAGCGACTCCACTGACCACCTTCCGCTTGGTGGTGTGGTGGTTTGACTCTTGGGGTTCTCAGCCTTACCTGTTCTGAGGTGATACAGCTTGTATCCCTTTTGTACTACATGTGCTCTCACTTCCCTGGTGGTACATCCACGCACCCTGGCTGCAGCGATCGAGTGGAAATGATTCTTTTTCTTTTTTCCTTGGGGATGCCTACTGACATGGTGTTTTTATTTTGTGACAGGGCTTGTAGTGATCTGAACCCAAAGTTGGAAACACATGTTAGTTTGTGGGCAAAGGGGGGGCATGTCCCTGCAGATTTTGCATGATTTTGCAAGTCTGGTAGGGTTTGGGTGGAGCCGAGGCTTCGGCCGCGTCCGTCCAGTCAGTGGTCCTCTGGTTGTCAACTGTGCAGACATTGACTTGAAGATTCAGATGATAGTTGACATGAAAGGCACATGCCATGCCATGCATCCTGTGAGGCTCAACATGCTGGGCCGCATGGGGGGCCGATCAGCACGCAGGGGAGCTCGGACCATGATTATACATCCCGACATAGATAGATCGATGGGTTGGATTGGATTGGAGATTAGATCGAATTAGATTATATAGATTAGATTAGTTAGATTATAATATTAGATAGGTAAATAGATAGATGATTGATAGACCATGATAGATCAATAGATAGATTGATAGATTCATCACTTCGGTTTCCAACACAACACGATTGGGACAAGGAAGCGGCTGACAGCATGCAAAAGTAAAGGCAACTGCTAATCAATTCAGCCAAGGAAACCCAGTTTGAGCGGCTGAAGAGGAACACTGAAAAGAGAGAGAGAGAGAGCTAAAAACGAGTTGACCAAGCGGAAGCAAATTTCTTCCCAAACGAATCGAAAGATGTTAAGCCCGACGTCATAATATTGATTTAAAATAGTGGGGCTGGTGCTGATGATGGATGTGGCGATGAGTATCACAGTCCAGCTAATCAAAAGCACCACTGATCCAGGCTTCAACTAGTTTTTCTGTACGTTCTGGTGCTGTTGCTGTAGGGGGGGCAAGAACCGCAAAACGAAAGAAGGCACATGATGAATTCCTCAAAGCCAGAAAGTTGTTACAAGTAGCTTGGGATACCATGCCCTGCGTTTCCTACTGCTGGACAGTGCCTTGGCGGGACGATACTCACCCTCGGGTGTTCTGCTACTGAGTTTTCTTTGCTTGATTCATGCGGGGCATGTATAGACGTTCCATAGCCTTCTTTCAGCAGCATGCCGACATCACGAGCAGATTCAAGCCGACTTCAAAGGCTCCTGAGTAGCAGTCGGCTTTCGCCAAGGCTCGATCATCTTGGGCTGATGCCGCAGCCGCAAAAACCCGAGTACGGCGTTGAAAAGTGGCGCTGGCTTGCTCTCTAACTCTTACTTTGCGAATCCGTGTTGAATTGAAGCCACCATGTATATACTGCGGTAGTGTATGTTTTAATGTTTTCAAAGTTGAGGATGCCCCCTAGATGGGGCTCGGTTCTCCGGAACACTGAAACCTCCAAAACCGAGCTTGCGGGGATGCCGCGATGCCACACCAATGGTTCACCAAACATGAAGAGCCGAAAAGTTCGGTAAACGTAAGAAGCTACTAGGGGCTCCTGGCCTTACTACTGGGAGCATTCTTGCTAGGAGTAACAAGAGGACGCTTATGGATTTCCGGCGAGCCGGGGTCCTTCAAATGGCAAGGTGGCTGGTAGGATCTGATGGCTCCCAGGTCGCCGGTCTTCCGGTTTCTTTTCCGGAGGACGGACCTACTCAATGAACTGGTTCAATAAAAAACTATAGGAAACATTAGGAAACCCGTATGATAAAGGAAGAACATACTATATGTGGGTAGTACAGTATATGGATATTTACTTTTATAGGGAGACGATGGCTTTTGGTTTGCTTTCCTTCTTCCAGGTGGTCTTTGGAGGTCTCCCTATTTTAATACACACCCATGGTATGAACTGTCCAAAACTGCAGGTAGACCCGGTAGACGTTCCCTCAAAGCGAGTCTTGGGTTCTGCAGATGTCCGGAGCTTCGGCCGTTCAAGGCATCCGGGTGGAGAATCACCTCAACGGTTGCAGTCTTTGCAGCGGCGGATCAAGTGTTGTGATATGGTATGATGGTGGAGGTATCTAACTACATGTTGTTTTTTTTCTGAAGAAGTCATGTGTGCAGAACACTGCATATGTATCTAGAACGTTGTCCCCGAAGAACTGTTAGTTCTATCATGTTCGATCTATGTTGAGGTGATTGTCAGATGTAGTTTGTTGCGATGCATCGGTCGATGCAGCGACTGGAAAGCGAGCCACAGCGGAATGCAACTGAGGCAGCCATTGAACTGCATGAAACGGTGCACCCAGCGAGGTGGTGCATCACCTTTGCTGATCTCAAGTGTTTCCAATCCGATGTCCGTCAAGCTATCAAAGGTGGTCAGACCTTTCAGGAGAACTTTGAGGCTTCGTATGGGCCAAGCATTTATGCAGTGAACGAACATTACATCAAGCCAGTGACAGCGGCTGCTGGGAAAATGAGCTGGGCGTTGATGATGAATCCTGATGGACTTGACTGCGATTTGTTTATTACTCATGCGTGGCAGGAAGGTGTGTTTGAGTTCACTCAAAAGGTTCTGACATCCTGGCCTTGGCGTGCTAGCCATGCTTGGTGCTGTATGCTCGCTAATCCACAGAATCTGGATATTGGTGCTTTGCTTCAATCCCCATCATCATCTCCTTTTGCACTTGCACTTCAAAGTTCCAAATTTATGCTGGTGGTGCCCAACCGGCACAAAAGTGTTTACACGAGGTTGTGGTGCGGATATGAGGCCTACTTGGCCTTTCAAAGCAACAAGATCATCCGGACAGCTACGCCTCCCATTTGGCGTGAAGTGCTGTTTTCTTGGCTTCGGATGCTGCTCATTGGTATGTTTGCTGGCATTATTGCAAAAGTTGGTGAATTTGATAGGGCCTTGCAACTGATACTGATAATGAAGATGCTAGCGCTCTTGGCTAGTCTCGTCAGTCAAAACTGCGGCCAGATGATGCTGTGCTTGATTGCAAACCATGTCGGCATAGCAAGTGTCATCGTCTCTATGACTGTCATGGGATCTTTGGGTAAAGCCACGACTTCAGCCTTTCAACGAAAGAACCAGCTCGTTTTTGAAAATCAGAATGTATTGTGCAGTTGTATGGTTGTTTATTTCCTGCTTGCTGAAGTTGACAGGTTGAATTGCCAAATAGCAAAGAACGAAGCAGACCAGCTGCAAGACCAATATTTGGGATCGATTCAGTATGCATCATGCTCCGAAATACAAGATGAGATGAACATTCGACATGAAGTTGGTGACCAGATTGATGAAGTTGACAAGGTTATCCAAGTTCTGTTAAAGGCAGGAATGACTTCAGACGCACTTCGAGCAGCAAGTCTGCAAGGTGTGGAGCTTCAGCATGCTGGGGTTGTTCAGTTGGCAATTCCAGCGCTTGCCATGGGACCGTTGTTGCTATTGGCTTGTTGGCATGTTGGCCGGTATTTGTTCCTGCTTTCTGATGAGCAAGTGCCCCGATTTTACTGCATTTTGACATTAATGCAAGGCTTATCAATAGTCGCCAGGCTTGGCATCTTGACAATATTTTGCAGACGCTACATTGATGAACGATGTTTCATGCTCAACGTGATGGCAAAGACAGTGGCCCCTAGCTTTTTCTGCTATGTGGAGTTCAAATTTCTACAAGACTATCATTATGTGACCTTTGTTTCCTTGCGTTGCTGGTACCACTTGTCGTTTTTCTTGACATTGTTCTTTTCTTTCTTGGGTATTCGTGGTACATTGACGCTTGGATATGCTTGAGATTGATGGAAGAGCTTGCTGGTGTTTCTTTTTCGTGGTCTGATTTTGATGAAGAGTCGGTGAAATCATTGAATTCATGCTGCTTTTCCTAAATGAATGAGGCTGTTAAAGCCCCCACAGAAGGCAATTCCTTCAGAATTCAGCTCACAAACTGAAGAGCCAGGTTAAACAACTCCATATTTGTCCAACTACCTTTGTTACATGTTTCGGTCACGGGCGGGGTGACTGAGTAGTTGTTTAACATTGTTTAACCTTCGATGCGGATTGAGAATGTGGATATAGTGCCCCCCACCCACCCTGTAACAGTGATGTTTTTCAGTGAGTTCCACTTATACTTGTAAAATCAAAAATACCGGTTACCAGTGTTTGTTGAATTAGTGTTTTTTAGGTCAATGGTTTCATTTTTTGAAACCACTGGTCTCCAGCTATAGGACGCCACTGGATCCACTGGGACGGACGCCGGCATTTTCACCCCCCGTCAGGAAGCTCCCCTTCGGCAAGCAGCTGGCCGATCTCTTTCTGCGACGCGTCCTGGGCGGAGAGCGATGCAGTCGCTCGGGGGGGTTCCCCCCGAGAACGAGCTGCGCCGAGCACTCGGATTCCGACGCCACAGGCTCTTCCAGTGAGAGCAGCTGAGAACAGCTGGACTCTTGCAGCAATGCCAGAGGCGAAACAATGATAATTACGTTTTCTTTTTTTAGTAATGGGTTTGAGGCCGTGAAAGCAGCTGGTGAGAGATCTCGACAGAAAATGACATTGTGGGAATGCTGCTGCATGCCTTCCAATGTGATCCAGCCCACCCGGTGTGATAAGACCCCCTCCAGAAGCACTGTATGTCACTGAAAGGCTCGCAGCTTTTGAGTGGAGAGCTTTTTGCATTCACAAGTTATAGATGTTCATCATTTGACATGGATCCTCCACTACCCTCCCTCCAACCATCCTTTGGAAAGACCATTTCCCGACTGGGGAGTATGAGCGAAGGGCGTTTCTCCACAGCGCCTGGCGACTGCTGTGCTGGCGCTGCACTGGGCGACTGGGGAAGATGACCAGTTTCCACTTCCACGTTTTCCACTCTCTGGTGACAAATGAATGGGAGATAGTGGGAGTGCCAGTCGAATCGGTTCGTTCTTGTAAGTTATTGTAAGGGGTCTTCTATCAGCAGATGGCTGAACTATTTGAGCCAACAGCTCCGCGGCGCCCATTCACAGATGCTTCCAGGTCGGGCTGGTTGGGGTACCAAGACACAGGACCCAGATGGAGCCAGGAACTTCGTGTCATGTTCATGGCCGCATTGATTTCTATAGCGATTTATATGCACTTACTCGGGAATTGGAGCTCTATATTATATATTCTTTGGGACACCTGCAAGTGCCAAAGCTTGGTCGAGCACCATGCTCAACACTCGACTAGACAACAGAAGTTCCAATCATCACCACTTCACTGTTTGAAGTCCGAGCCAAGTGCGATCATCACGACACTACCTTCCTCAAACAAGTTATGTGGCCAACGCCTTTGTAGAGAAAAGTGGCCCTCCGTGGGCCTATCTTGAGGGAGAGCAAAGCTCTTTTTCTAATCGATCCTCACGATTTTCTGCAGACCCTCGGCCCAAAGCCCACCTTTCAGAACGTTTGTCCTTGGCTTGTTGGCAAAGACATGGCACGCGCGTGTGGAGTAGCCCGGATGCTCTGGTGTTTTGGGGGGTGCGCACCACACTTGAAAAGGCTCATTCTGTGAACCTTTCTATCCTGAACCCTTCTCAAATGGACTGTGGGTAGTAAGTGGGTGGAAAGTTTTCCCACCAGGGTTGACAGGACTTGGACCAGCTTTTCAGCTATGCTTTAACATGGGACATTCAGGTCGGGTCATTTTTTGGCGGTTCTTACCAGCAGAGATTCCCTAGATGGATTTAGGTTAAGCACGGTTATACCAAAGCTCCACAAACATAGGCCTGTCACATTGGAAGCAACAGAAGCCGCTGGACATATTGATAGTCACCTTCGTTCTTGCAGGGATGGGGTAGAAAGGAGCCAGTTTGGATGAGTTTGGCAGGTTGAGTTACTCTTTAGTAGGTGGCCACAAGTGACCCTGCGTGCAAAGCTGAAGCCAAGGCAATCCTCCTCCTTACTGCTGCAGCGTGCCTCCCCAAGAGAGTTTGCCGCTCATAGCCTTGGAGCTTTCTCCCCCAAAAAATCACTGAACAAGTCAACTGACAGGGCAACTGAGAAGAGAAAGAACACATCAAAAGCTACTAGGGGCTCCTGGCATCGCTACTAGGGGCTCCTCTTTCTCTGATGTTGGGGGAGATTTTGGCCAACTCACCCGTCTCACGCGTCTCTGAGACCTCAAAATCTTCCCCGTCTCATCAGCTGCTCCATCTCCCGACTCGATTGGACGTCGCCGGATTAACGTCCTCAGGTTGTGCCTCCCAGCCTTCGTGGTGCCCAGCACCGCCCCACGAGCAGGACGGCAGGTGTGAATGTGGGAGAGAAGTTGGGTCATAGATTCATGACGATTCATGTCGTATAGATCCAAGACAGGTAGTAGGATTATGATGGAAACATGTATATAGGTTGCAAAGCTCCCGTTACGCTTAAGATATGAAAATGAAATCTGGTGCTAAAAACCCTTCAAAAGTGGTGCAAAACACGGTGCGGAAGATTGTCCGTATCGATTGTTGCTTGAAACAAGGGGGAAGTCTGGGGCTAAAGCCATTCAAAAGTGATGCAAAACACGGTGCGGAATATTGTCCGTATCGATTGTTGCTTGAAACAAGGGGGAAAGTCCGGTGTCAAATCAGTGCATTTTCTGCTTTGCTGGCCTGGAAAGTGAACAAACTTGCCCGGCCCACTGCAATACCATGCCACGATGACTATAGAACATCATTGACAAGTGCTGGGTGCAACCAAAGTGTTCAATGTGAGTCAGTCATTACTAAAAATGTCTCTAGGATGTGCAACTTGCTGGCAGTTGCTTGTGTATCAGCGGTCCATGATGAGAAGTGAGACGAGAAGACTATAGTCCAATGATGAGAAGTGAGACGAGAAGACTAGTCCGACTTCCAGTCTACCCCCTCTAGTCTGCAGTCAATAGCTAGTCGAGTCTAAAAACACAGTTGGGAACAGGTCGGGAACAGGCCGGGAACAGGTCGGGATGAAAATAATAGAACATATCCTAAGGGTACGCTTAAAGACGTGCTCCACCGCTCCCGACCTGTTCCCGACCTGTTCCCGACCTGTTACCGACCTGTTCCCGGCCTGTTCCCGACCTGTTCCCGACGTGTTCCCAAAATGGGTACCGCGACAATCTGGCACTTTGGCAACTTCAAATTTTGGTATCACTGCCCTCTGATCTATTTAGCGAACAACGAAGCCGCCGGAGCCTGTCCAAATCTTCCAGATGCATGCCGCGTCTCACATACTGTCACTCCAGCACTCAGGCTCACAATGCTGTACTCATACTGCGTACTGATACTCACTGATGCTGCTGCGTGCTCATTTCTTCTCAGGTGACTGTGAGTCTTTTAATCTGAAGTCTCTGAGTCAGTCCATGGATGTGTCATAAATTCGTGCTGAGTCCTGATGCCTTGCGGTGAGAAAAGTGTCAGTGAGATACCTTGCATGGCTTTTGGCAGTAATGATTCATTCCAGCACCAGCACTTCTCCATTTTTAGCACCACTGTTTTCACCAAAAACAAAACCTTCATTCCAGCACCAGCTCCAGCACCAGCACTTGCCCCGCTTTTAGCACACCTTTTTTCACCAGAAACCCTTCACGTCCTAAGCGTATTTGGGGCTAGCCAATATATAGGGTTGTTGATGGTTGTTGTAAGATGTTTGCAAGAGGGTTGTATGGTTATATATTTTGGTTATATACTGTAGGTTATTATACCTGCAATGCTAACGTTGTTCCCTCTTCCCTATTTTCCTCTTCTTCCACCCGAGCTGGTCATCCACCCCTCCACCACTCAGGACTCACGACCTCCACCAGCTCCGCCTCGGCTGAGCTCCCCACGTCCTCGTCCTTGTCCGCCGCGCCCGCGGTCCTCGCGGCGGCTGGGCTCGTGGTGCCTGGGCGACTTCTGCGGGGGGCGGTTCAGGGAGCTGCTGGGGCCTTTCAAGCCTAAACAAAATGACAGTTCTGAATGAAGGAGGGTTTTCATAGCTTTTGTAGCCTTTTAGGCATGTATCAAGTGCTGTTGTGGTTTGAGAACCACGGGCGAAGGAAATGCCACACCCAAGGTGCTGGCTCAGCGACAGCTTGTGACTGGCCGACGCCTGGCACAGATTGGGCCTGATGACAGACGCAGGGAGGTGCAAAACTCATGTGAATGGAAGAACACTTGGCACAACCAGCGCCCACATAGGACCTAATTACAAATGACTAATGACTATAGTGGAACAGGGGGTTGCACATCCATACTTGCCTGAACCATGGTTTGGTGTTTGCTGATTGTGATGTCACGATATTATGTTGCAATGCAGAATGGCCCAATTGCATTTGGCACTTCGGTGTGTCCACTTGGACGTCATTGTTGTTTGCTTGAGGCTGGAACTCAAACCGGGTGGTTTTGACCCACGGAAGGTTGTGCCAAAATGATTGTTTACTGGTTTGTTTGCCGAGACTATGAGACCTCAGGACGTGCTGACGGGAAGATCAACAACAAGGTGTCACCAGAAGTGTCGGGAGCTCAGCACACAGGTGAAAGTTAAGGACGGGCAGTTGCAATTGCATAATCAATCATACACAGCTGGGGACGGGTATAAGTTTACAAGACGGTAATTATAAGTGGCAAGTGGGTTATAATTCGTCGTTACTGTAGATTGTATAGAGCTTAGATTGCACCCCCAGGCAGTGACGGTCACAATTTTTAAAAATCATCATGGCCAGTGAAGATCCATGGCCTGGATTTGTTGACATTCGGTGGGGAGAACTGAGTTTTCCATTCTGAAACCGGCGATCACCTCCATCAATCAATGACAATCCAATTTAATCCATCTGAATTTCTTTTGTTGCATTTGCCTACGTTTTGATCTCCTTGGCAAACCCCCAGTAGAGAAGGGATCGTGCTAGCAGGGAGCGACCATACTTCAAGAACCCTAAAGTTTACGCTTCTTACTCTGTTCCAACATGACACTTGCGGTCTACAGCGGATCGGATTGACACGTCCATTGTGCCTGGCAGGTACAGCACGGTCAGATTTCCACACCCGTTTAAATTTATAATACTTATAAGGCGTTCAGGTGTGGAAATCTGGCCGCAACTTAGGTGTCGACATGTTGCACGTAGGATTCTTTCGGGAAAGGGTTTGTGATGTTTTAGAAGTCAAGAAGCGCAACTTTTGGCACCCCAGTGTACAGTTCATGGGGTGAACTTCGTTAAAACCCTGTTACACAGTTCAAAAAGAGAACTCTGTAGCCTCGAAGGCACAATCAACTCTGAAGCCTCGAGTCGTTGCGTGTCATCCTCAATGCCAACAGAAAAACAATAGGAAAGACAGGAAAACGAGGGAACACGCTCTCCTTGTGCCAAGATGTTTCGACAAAGGCCAGGGTGATTTCTCGCTAGTTTGGACCCTTTCAACGGAAGTTGCATGAAATTACACCTGACTGACTCGGCCACTGTTGGAGGATATGGCTTGCTTTTTCGTGACGGGGGGACTGGGCCATGGACTGGAGTGCGTGCCGAGGCCCAAGGTGGTGACGAAGGAGGACAGCCGCAGAAGTTGCGATCAGACCGAATTAGAGAGACCCCTTGTGCACCGCGGTCAGTGGGTCAGTGGCATGCATGAAAGCCTATCACTCACCACCGGATCACCTCCCCCCGCGTTTGGCGCAAATCCTCAATAGGACCTGGAGGCGGGCGCCAAGAAGGTCTATTGCCGATGCTGGCTTTCCGGCACATTCCCACTCTGCGATTCTGGGCTCCGTATCGCATGTCAATCGCTTCGATTCTGAACGGTTCAGGGAGCAAGCGATGGAGGGGTGGAGGCCCGCAGACCCTTAAAGTTTGTATGGCCATATCACGCCATAGGACATATGATTTCGTGTGGGAGCATTTTCCTCTCAGAATCGGTTGAAGGGAAAACGGGAAAACCCACAGGAAACCCATAGATGCCATAGTTTTGGGGCTAAAAACCATTGTTGTGGCTTTCCGGTAGTTTTTTTCCTTAAACATCTAAAAAACCGTTTGATTTTGACATCCGTTCCAAGGGTTGTTGATGTGAGATTAATACCCATTGGTTTCATCAGGCCCGGCGGCTGGTTACACTTGCTTTTGGGTGTGTTCATGTCAAACTCATTCAGGACTAAAGTTAATGGTGTGAAATTTGAGCAATATGTGTCATGGTGTGTTCAACGTTCTGTATTCAACTGTTTTTAGGCCGACTTGTGCTTTTTGATCACTCTCACTTTATAAAGCAAACTGAAAGCATGGTCCAAAGCCTAAGGATGGCGCGCATGCCAAGCACAATGACGAGACGGGAGACAATGCCGGCAATCCCAGACCTACAAAGCTGATTTACTTGCAGGGCGCATGACTGCATGACTGCATGGGGGAGAAATGAAGCACAGGTCGCATTCTAAAGACCAGGGGTCAAGGAGCCATCTATGGCTCCTTGGGTCGCTCCTTGCTTTGGAGCCTTTGGAGCACCTTTGCCGGTCTCCACCGATCATCACCCCCCACTAGACCTCAAACTGAACACGTCAGCTTGGTCCTTTCGTGCCATCCCTGGCCCTACCGTGTGGGTGTCCAAGGTGGGACCGTTGATCGTGAGTGTGAAGAAGAGTGGCTAAGGCTGGAGGGACCGGGGTGTGAGAATCAGACGTCTCAGACATCACTTGGCTGTGGCATACTTGTAGCGAGCTATGCTGGATTGAGACTCACTGGAATTGTCAGTGCCAATGGGTTTGTTCGATTTGGTTCGTATCATTTGATTGTTTTTAATTGATATGAATACAGGTTCCTGCATCCAAAAGCACCTCGAGGTGCCGTTGCTAAGCAGGCTCCAACTTCGGTGACGGAAATCTGGCCTCAGCCTCAAAGCCTCAGCACTGAACAGATATTGGACTTAGAACTTGGAAGGAGTCATTGAATCATTAAGCTGTTGTTTGGGCAGACGCACATTCCAATTCCAGACGCGATCCAAATGCCGCTCCTGCACAGTGCCTCCCTGTATATATGATATGGTGCTAAAACTTTGTGCATCGACTGCTAGCAGCAAGCTGCAAACAAAAGGCTTTTGGTTTTGCAGTAAGCATCAAAATCCTAAAGAATTGCATATATATATATAGAATTGTCGTCATTTGTTATCTCATACATGCAGGGGTATGCACCGGGGCGAGGAACGCTCGTGCCTGTGACCCGAGGTTTTCGCCCCGTCGCGTGGCGGGAGGCAGACCCAACTTCGGAGGAAAAGGGCTGCTGACTGCTGAGCATGTCCATTTCGATGGCGTAGGGGCAGATAGGCTAGGGGTGCTGACTCTGCAGTTCACATCAGTTCACACTAGTGATGACTCTTTAAGAAATTGAGGTGTGTGTAATCCTCCTTTGGTGTTTAAACCCTCACGCCGCACGCCAGGAACTTCTCGAACCTCAAAGGTGACTTAAAAGGATTTGACCATCCTGACATTTGCTGACCCATCTCGCCGCTTGTTCTCCTACCCTCGCACCTCGCTGGCTGAACAGCGACCGCCCCAAGAACCGACGCCACGCCCCGTTTTGCCACGATTCGCCGCTTTTGCGCCATGTCCAAAAAGGCCGGGCCAAAACGACCAACCGGGCCGCGTCGTGTGCGGACCAGGCCGCGTCAGAGGCGTTCCAACGGATTTGACCTGCGACAAAAAGCGGTTGCTGGTGGAGAAGAGCGATGCACCATGCCATTGTTTGAATGGGAATCGGAAATCCCCTTCTTGGCCAAGAGGGGCTATGACAACATTATATAAATAGATCAATTGAATGGTCCGCACATCGGCGCCGTGTCTCCTGCAGCCTACCCTGGTGAGAACTTTCAGGCCACCTTGGTGTTCTCCCGCCACGGCGAGTCCGAGTGGAACGTGGCCAACATTTTCACTGGTTGGGTGGACGTGGATTTGTCCGAGAAGGGCCTGGGTGAGGCCAAGGGTGCTGGTGAGCTATTGAAGGCTGACGCTCGGTGTGGCGAGCTGAGAAAGACATGGGAGGAGAGGTTGGGGTAATTAGACTTAGAGATGGTGTGGATGTATATCCAAGCAAAACCCATCTCGGAGAATCTGGGCCGTTTTTGATGTGGAATTCAAGGTGGATTCCACTTACTGTAAAATGTTCAGACTCTCAGACTTTCTGGAATCAACATCCACTTTTTTGTGGAATTGGAACGTGGCTTCCGGGTGCATTCCCACGTTCCAACCCACCTCAAAGAAGATGTCGCTTCTCCCACCGTGGGTTGACGACGGACGATCATGTTGGCTGAAATCACATTCGTTCCGTGTTGACAGGTGGCGGTGCGCATGTGGGATAGGCTGGGTAGCATGGCCCATCTAAGGAGGGCTTGAAGATCGATGTGGCCTTCACCTCCTACCTGAAGCGAGCCATCAAGTACGCCCCAACAAATATTGCTTGTGCTTGCTGCTTGTTAGGGAGTTTGGTTGAAGGAATGTTTGATTGCTGCCAGTGGTGTTTGTGAAAAATGCTTGTGATTCGTTGGCCCTGTGACCACTGCATGTATGTCAGGCCAATTTCTCACCCCAAAGCGCACGCCAATAGGCGCGCGCGCTGGTCCAAACCAAAAATCGCAGGACCTGCAACCTGGCCTTGGAGGCAGCTGATCAGCTCTACGTGCCCACCAACAAGTCCTGGCGCCTCAACGAGCGAATGTACGGTGGCCTCACCGGTTTGGACAAGAAGGAGCAGCGTCCGTTTCACGCGGACGCCGGCGGTAAAGCCAGACCCCCCTGCGGAGGGGATGGAGTCGAGTGCATGACTGGGGTAATGAGTCCCATTTGGATGATTTGGTGGTGGAGAGTGATGGATGTTGAAAGGTCAATCCTTGAGGGGTCGGACTTGTTTCCTTGAAGGGTCGAGTTGTTCGGCACACCATGTTTGCCACTTTGCAGTTTCTTGTCTTGCAGAGAGGGCAATGAAGGGTGAACTGTTTGTTAGACTTGCCGGCCAGCTCCAGCAAAGTACAGAGGCAGAGACCAGTAAGCCCACTCAAAATGAAAGATCAACGGCCATGCCGTCCACTCAGGATTGACCGAAAGGCGAGGAAGTTCAGAAGTCACCACATGTTCAATATGTCTGCCTGTGAAACCAGCCATTGGCCTGAGGTGCATTCATGTACCGTTGCTTCGGTTCAAAGGTCAGTAGCTCCAATGCGCCAGGCGGCGCGTGGTTGGTGCGACTTGGCATGAGCCTGGAAAAGCTGCGCATTTGATCGAGTGGATTTCGTTCGTTGAGCATTGTTGTTGGAAGTCAAAGGATTGACACCAGTTGCTTGTGTTGGGGCTGCCAGTTCAAACTGGTAGCGGAGCCCTACGGGGCCCGCTTGGGATAAAGGAGACATGTCAGAACAGGCCAGAAATGAATCGGCCATCCGTCGCTTCAATGGAGATGGACAAGACCCTCAGAAGGACTATAAGCTGTGGAAACGTTGGTCACGTGCATATTTGGCTGTACAGCGTGCAAAAGGAACTGATGAAAATGTTTTTGGAGCAATGCTGTTTACAATGCTGGATGGAACTGCACTTCGTGCCTTCGATGCAGTCAATATGGATGATTTGGAGCAGTCAGGGGGTCAAGACCTTGTTTACCAGGTGTTGGACGAACGGTTTCCGGAGGAGGCTGTTCACGACCGCCTGGGAGAAGTGCTGGATAAGATCTTTGACTTGAAGGTGGAAAAGGGTGAATCTACGTCAGGTTACACTGGCAAGGCAAGAGCAGCATTCTCCGCTGCAGAGGCTGAAGGTGTCCGCCTGCCGTCAGTGGCTAGAGGATACCTGCTGCTGCGATTCGCCAAGCTACCTCAAGACAAGAAGGCCGTTGTCATGGCTGCGGCAAGACAATCTTATGAAGAACAAGACATCGCTGCAGCTCTCAGGACGACGTATCCTGAAGGCCTGTATTCCGGTCGTTCTGGAAGTCATGTCGCCACAGTTGAACCTCTGCAAGAAGAATCTGACGTGGGTGACGTTGGTGATGTTTTCCTTGCTGAGGACGATGAGGGCCAGGTTGGGGATGATGACCCAATTGAAGAACAAGATGCCATCGATGTTCTGCTGACATGGAAGCAGACACGACAGAGCATCAACAAAGAAAAACTATCCCGCGGGCTGAACTCAGGAGGACTCAAGAAGCTGGAAGCCCGGGTGAAGTGCTACAAGTGTCAGAAAGTCGGACACTTCTCTCGCAATTGTCCGCAACGCAAGGGCAAGGCGAGTGGCAAAGGTGACACAAGCAGTGGCTCAACCAGAGTCAGTCTGGTCTACATGGTCGGTGGCACCACCGAGATCAGTGAAGATGACCAGATTGCTGAGGTGATGAGAAGCTGGGCAGATCGACCCAAGGACAGCTGGACAGTGACGGAGAAGGAAGTGGTGAGACATCATGTGAACCCCCGCTCTTCGTTGTTCAGCCCGGCTCGAACAGGTTGCCCAGTGCCCATTGGCCAGTTGAGCATGGCTCGAATGACAGAGATGAAGTACAAGGACGGCACGGTGGAAGAGCAATTCACTCCGAATTGGAAGAACAGCCTTGAGGCTCATCGGAAGACTCCGACACCGTGGACGGGGAGGACAATTTTCTACCGTCTGCAGGAACATGGAGCATTGGACGATGAGACACAACAGGATGGAAAACCCCGGTTCAAGCAGGATGACATCGAAGATGGGCTGGATAATGAGACACTTGGAGATGAACATGTCCTTCAAGCCGAAGGCCAAGAGCATGAGGAATCAGAAGATTGGTCCAAATTCAATGACGAGAAACTGTTCCGCCTCAGTGACCCGCAAGAAGAGCTGGATCAAGAGATCTTCGGCAGAGAGTATGCCTTCCAGGTCGGAGACATTGAGCAGGAAATTGACGAGATCACGGACGCTTTCTTTGCCGAGTCAGCCATGTGGGATGATCCGGAGCAAGAAGAAGCGGAGACGTTCAAAGAACCTGGCAGTAGTGATGATGAAGACGGTGATGAATCACAACCCCAAGAGAGTCATTGTGCTTTAGTTCATGAAGCTGGATATGGCATCTTGGACACGGGATGCGGCAGAGGCCTCATCGGGGCCAACACGTTGGACAGGCATGTCAAGCTGCTGAACGCCAAAGGATATGACATCACCGAACTGCCAGAGAAGATGCACACCTTTAGGTACGGCAATGGCTCAGCCGACAAGACTGGAAGGCGAGTGGAAATCCCGGTCTTTGTTGGGGGCAAGGAGCTCAGAGTGCGCCTCCACGTGGTTCCCAGAGAAGTGCCGCTGCTGATCTCGAAACGATTGCTGAAGAGCCTAGGGGCGATGATTGATTTGAACGACAACAAGCTGGTGATGACCAAGGCTGGAGTTGCAGCGCCAATCCATGAGATGAAGGACAATTCCTATCAGATCAATCTCCTTGATCTTGATAAGAGGACCACCCTGTCGACACCAGAAGTGGATGTGATGCGAGTCGAACCCTTTTGTGAGGACTCGAGTCAGGAAGAAGATGACCACACCGGAGTTTGTCATGTGTTCAAGGCCAAAGAACGCAAGCAGATCCTGGAGGGAGTTGGCTCAGTGTTGGCAAATCATGCCGCCGACGCTCCGACCATCGTCGAAGTGTTCTCTCCGGGCCGCTTCCAAGCCATGGCCGAACAATGCGGACTCCAAGGTCGAGGCGCCTTGGACCTGAGCGATGGATGGGACTGGAGGAGAAAGGAACAAAGAGATAGGGCTGAAACGATCCTGAATCTTGTCAACCCTGACTTTTCCTTGTTTTGTCCGCCGTGTGGTCCGCTGTCGATGATGCAAAATCTAACCAGTGATGCCAAAAGACAAGATCTAGCCGCCCATCAGAGAGCTGTCCGGGATGCGAAAGGTATGGTGGCATGGTCACTGTCAATGGCCGAGAAGCAGATTTACCAAGACAAATATTTTGTTTTTGAATCATCGAAGACAAGTGGTGCATGGAGAACACCTGAAATGCAAGCCTTTGTTCGCAAGCATAGTCCTTTCCTAGTTGATGTACACGCATATGCAGTAGGATTGCATGATCCGAAAACAGGAAAGCTTTTTGGGAAACAATGGAGATTCATGACGAACTGCCAGACTGTGGCGGCAGCCCTTGGACGCCTGACATGCAGCCAAAACCATGATCACCAGATCGTGGAGGGAGCCTCAGATGGGATGTTGCGGTCGGTTCGTACTCAGGTGTATCCAAATAGAATGATAAAGATAATACTCGGAGCAATGGCACAGCACGATTTTGTCACACATCATTGCCTGGCCGTGAGCCAATCGACTGTGCAAGGTGAGTTGAAAGGAGAAGGTAGGCGTAGGGTTGAGAGAGCCATAAATAAGTTACATGTCAACCTAGGCCACGCATCCAAGGCCGACATGATTAGGATCCTAAAGCATCATCATGCTCAGGAGCCAGTTCTCGAGATCGTCAAGGCCTTTGAATGCAGCATATGTCAGGCCAGGGCAGCTCCGAAGGCCGTGAAGGAGTCCGCCCCGCCGAGAGACATGGCACCATTGCGATATGTAGGCATAGATGTGAAACACTTGCCATCCTGGAGGCCGCATGAAAAGGTCAAAGCCCTAAATGTAGTATGCCGCATGTCAGGACTACAGCAGGTGTACCCCTTTCGTGAACTAGAAACGTCGGAAGTGATCGGTAGGCTTTACCGCATGTGGACCAGATCGTATGGCCGGCCTAGATATGTAAAGTTCGACGCGAGTAGGTGCAACCTCGGTCAGCAGTTCATTGACATCCTCGAACGTGACGGTACGACGCCGCTGGACATTCCAGGCGAAGCGCATGAACAGATGGGCGACGTAGAAAGTCAGGGATGGCATTTCGAGGAAGCTTTCCGAAGAGTTGTTGACCAAATGGCTCCAGAGGATTTCAATCAGTGGCAAGAATGTGTTGATGTGACAGTGGAAGCTCGAAATGCACTCCTGCGCAGGGCTGGGCACAGTCCATACCAGTTGGTGTTCGGTCGAGAACCAGAGTTCCCCGGCGACGACCTCTGTACTGAACAACCCAACCCAATAAGTAACAGTGCCATCCTTGAAGATGCAGTGGCAGAATACCAACACCGAGCTAGAAGCTGTGCACGACAAGAGATGCTTCGGCAACTAGACCATCGTGCTGCCCGGATTGCTCTGAACGGTCGGCCGCGTCCTCTCAGAGAATTCCGAACCGGAGACGAAGTGGCAATCTGGCGAAGGGGTAAAGGCATTAAAAGGTCTAGCGCACGGTGGAGAGGTCCTGGGATTGTTGCAGGTCAGGCAGGAGGTAACTACTGGGTATCGATGCCAGGTTCATTCGTGAAGTGTTCGCCTGAACAGCTGCGACTCAGAACAACAGAAGAAAGAGAGGCTGACCGATTTCTAGTCAGAGACCTCCGAGCAGCGGCGGCTTCGCTATGGCCTGAAGTAGGAGCTTCAAATCGACCTCATCAGAAATGTTATTTTGACATTACTGCAGAAGATGTGCCACCGGGCGATTTGAGTTCGATACCACAACCCAATGAGGTGCCTGACTGTAGACCAGGTAGTGTTCAGGAGGAAAGACCAGACATGGCCGGAGCGAGACCACCTCAGACTCCAGAAAGTGTAGGAATACCCCGAACACCGTCATCCCTCAATCACTACCCAAGTCAGTCGTTAGGTGAAGAAGCCTCTCCAGGTCAAGATGTACAAAGCATAGACAGTAGTGAACGAAGTCTGACGGAACGTCTGAGTCAGCTGTCTGAACACGATCGCATGTCATGGCAAGAGTCCGTGCGCCGTGCTGATCGACTGGATGGACATGTGAGGAAAGAACCACCAAGCAAGCAAATTGAAGCACCTGACAAAAGGCAGAGAACTCAGGAACCACAACAAGTTGGCGGTCAAACATTCCCTCCATCGTTGCCTCATCCAGTCGTGAGCCAGAATGCAAGTGCCATTCCGGTCCCAAGCAGTGCAGGATCCAGCGTTGGATCAAGCTCGCATGAATCAACGACTCAAGTTCGCTTTGCACATGATTCCGGAAGCAAGGCAGTAGCATTCTCATCTCTTGATGATGAAGAATATTTTGTTTTGTGCATTGATGGTGAGGAAGACCAAGTGTTGCTAGCTGGGGGAAGAAATGAGCTAAACCTCAAGGATCCCAAATGGACAAGCCCGACAGGTAGACAGAAGCTTCTTGAAGGGGTTAGGAAAGAAGTGCAAAATGTTGTAGAAGATAAGTTGGCCTTGAAACCTTTGTCCATTGAACAGTCCAGAACGATAAGGCAAACAGAGTCCGATCGTATCGTGCCCAGCAAACTTGTCCTGGTAGAAAAACAAGATGAATCAGGATGCGAGCTTGTGAAGGCCAGATGGACAGCCAGGGGAGACAAGGATCCCGACTTGATCGCACTCATTCGGCAAGGCAGCACACAGTCACCGACCATCTCGTCGAACGGTAGGTACACTGTTTTGCAAACCATAGCTAGCCATGGTTTTCGCATGCAATTAGGAGATGTGACCGGTGCATTCCTCGAGGCCGATGAAATGGAAAGAGGCGCAGGAAAGCTATACATGGCACCCCCCAAGAACTTTGCCTTACCAGACCATGACCCCGAACAGCTTTTTGAAGTGATTCGACCGATCTATGGACTGAATGATTCGCCCCAGAAATGGTTCACCAAGTTCGATCACACGATTCAGAAACTCGGTTGGCATCAGTCAAGACTAGATCACTGCATATACTTTTTGTGGGAGAACAAATGTCTGAAAGGCGTTCTCGGTGTGCACGTTGATGACGTGCTATTAGGCGGCCATGGAGAGAAATTTGAAGCATCAATCACAAGCCTGCGTAACACCTTTCCGTTCAGAAAATGGAAGATCGGTGCTGGGAGTTTTTGTGGCTCGGAGCTGACCCAATGCGACCAGACTGGAGCGATCACTGTCAGCCAAGAGAAGTTCATTGAAAAACTCGAGAAACCGAAACTCAGAAATCGTGAATCACCACTTGTTGAAGTGACTCCAAAGGAAGCCTCATCTCTGAAATCTGTTTTGGGTGGAGCTCTTTGGCTTGCTCGAGAAACCAGACCTGATCTCGCTGTACAGGTGAGCCAGGGGCAACAGCTTTTGCCCAAACCGACACTCGGTGCTGCTCGAACGATAGGAAATGTTGTGAGGAGAGCTAGACAATACAAGACCATGGTTTGGAAGATCCTCCCAATTCCCATGTCCGAACTTCGTTTGTGTTTGCACACCGATGCAGCTTTTGCTAACGCTAAGAAGCAGGGGACGCAAGCTGGTTATTTGGTAGGGGTAACAAATGACGACTTGCAGGCAGGGAAACCTGCCCCGTGGAGCCCGTGTGTGTGGAAGTCTTATAGACTCAAGCGAGTCGTGGGTTCGACTTTTGCAGGGGAGTCACAGGTGCTCTCGGATGGGTTGGGACACGCAGAATGGTTAGCATGTCACCTTGCAGAAGCTAAACATTTTGATTTTGCTTTGTCCAAACGTCAGCAAGTACTCGGAGAGTTCAAACTGCAAGCAATAGTTGATTGTAAGAGCATCTATGATCACCTTCAGAACTTTGCTTCACCCGGAAGCGTCGGCGACAAGAGAGTCGCGATCGACCTTGTGATCGTGCGTGAAACATTGGCTCGAATTGGGGGTGTGATCAGGTGGGCGCCCACCTGGCTGCAGTTGGCAGATGCTTTGACTAAGGAAGCTCCGGAGGCAATGGATTTACTTAGAGCAGCTATGAATTCCAATAAATACCATCTAAATAGTGAGAGTACTATGATGGAAGCTGCAGCTAAGCAAAGACAGGTCCGTTTGGCACGAAAGGCTACATGTGAAGGTGAGGCTCAAGAAACCAAACATTCGGAAACGCCGGTGCTTTTCGTTAGTCAGCAAAACATCAACATGGTGAAGATCGCAGTTGAAAAGACATCAGATGAAGAGGTTCGTTCGCTCTTCGAATGTATGGTGAGTGGCTGCGTGATGAACGGAGATGATTTCACGAAGTGCTTGCAGCAATCACGTTCAATGTGCAAGGCCAGAATCCCGGCCTACCATTTCAATGGTAAAGTGTTCGGTGGAGATGACAGCGTCCTCACGCTGACCTTCACAAAGAGCACCAAGATGATCCAAATCCAAGGGAGTGCAACCCTCTTGGACAAGGCTGAGGAGACGTTGAAGAAGATCATGACAGTGTACTCGAACGTTCTCCGTGGCGGTGAAGTACTCCCTCTACCAGATGGCTGCCAGAAGTGGGGAACTGCCATCAAGGAAAGCCTCGGTTCGGGATCCATTTCTCACTATCTCGAGAGCCTCCGTGCCGAAGACACGAAGGGAGATTCCTCGATTGTGAAGACAGAGATGGTGAAGAAGCAGATCCTCGTTCCCGAGGACGAGGCCTTTCAGGCAGCAGTGGCCGATCTGTGCAACGAAGGTGCTCGCAAGTTGTTCCACTACCCGGCATGGCGTAACAAATTTTTGCAGTTCATGCTTCAAGAGTTTAATGCATCGACGGATCAGGTCTTGGAATTGGCTGAGTTGGCTGAAAGCCTTAGCGAGCAAGAGACTGTTGATCAGTGGACCTTCGAAGAGGGACCGATGACTGAAGGACCAATGACCGAGGCAAAGCCGAAGGCAAGGTCGGATGGGTACCGTCCGCACCGTGGCACTCAGGCCAAGAAAGAATTTTGAAGCTGTGTGAAACCAGCCATTGGCCTGAGGTGCATTCATGTACCGTTGCTTCGGTTCAAAGGTCAGTAGCTCCAATGCGCCAGGCGGCGCGTGGTTGGTGCGACTTGGCATGAGCCTGGAAAAGCTGCGCATTTGATCGAGTGGATTTCGTTCGTTGAGCATTGTTGTTGGAAGTCAAAGGATTGACACCAGTTGCTTGTGTTGGGGCTGCCAGTTCAATCTGCCAAAAACGGTGGCCCAAAGCTGTAGTTGGGAGGATTTTGCTTTACTACCTGAGGCTTTACAAAATGTTTGGTCGTGTAGTTATGTCGTGTTGAAGGCCTGGAGGTCATGGGCCCTACATATGGATGTGGATTTGCTTGGTTTTCAGTTCAGTATTTGGCTCCTCTTGGGTTTCCACTTCTCGATCCTTCGTAGGGCCAAGATGACCGAAGCAGGCCCAAGCCGAGCACACACACACCCACCCCCGACCTCGGCAGACACGGGAACTCTGTCCCACAAGGAGACGGTGGTGAAGCACGGTGCAGAGCAGGTGCAGGTTTGGCGTCGGTCCTTTGACATCCCACCACCACCGCTGGAGAAGGACGAGAAAGCGAGAGGAAGCGAGAAGTGGCGACTGGCGAAGCGACTGCTGTGGGCGTTTGATTGCATTTGAGTGACCAAGCGAAGAAGCAGAGGAAGGGTTGTAGTGGTGGCAGTGACACTGTATAGCCACTGTAGCTCTAGCATGCTTGAGCATGTGAGGATGTGTTTTCACGCAAGCATCAGACAGCTAATTTGATTCATAGCGGCCCAAGTGTCCAGGACAGCAAGTATCACCCCTCAAACGAAGCCAAGCTCCTTGGCATTTGGGGCAATTCCGCATGTTCGACTTGAAGGTAGCTATCCTTACAACTAGGACTAGGAGGACAAAGACAGAGACGTCCAAAGAGCATCAGTTTTCTGTGGAAAAAGATAATTGAGAGGTCAAAAGTCAGGATATCAACTCATCGTTGGCTTCATGTGAGCCATCAAGGTGCCGGTGCTATGCTAGGCCTACTCGGCCTGCTAGGCTTTCAACGATCGTTGGAGCGTTCTAAGGTACAAGGCTTTGGACCCCAAAGACGTGCCCGACACGGAGTGCTTGAAGGACACCATCGCTCGTGTGATGCCCTACTGGGAGGAGGCCATTGTGCCTGAGCTCAAGGCACGCTTGGCTGATCTTGCCAGTTGGGCGCGAAAGTCACAAAACATGGGATTGGTATCAAGCCGATTTGGTGCTTTTGTGGTGCGGCAAGGAGCCATAGGCCATTTAAGGAGACCTGTGACTGAAAAGGACGGTGTGATTTAGTAATTACTCTCATTGAGCCAATCTAGTTTGTCACGGCGACGTTTGTTGTTGTTTTGTCGTTGCACGAATGGGGCGCTGGGCACGAGGCCGGCAAGACGGTATTCGTGGCTGCACATGGCAACTCCATCCGTGCGATTGTGAAGATGATTGAGGGCATTTCGGATGATGTGATTCCGGGATTGGAGATCCCAACAGGACTCTTGGCTGATCCCTATGTCCCCCATGGAAGATCCCATCTCATTTACCCATGGAGAGGAAGAATTGGAAAAAAAACGTGCATCCACCATCCAGGCAATGCGAACCAGATCCAACTACTGAGGACCATACCAACTACTCGTACCACTAACCAGGTGAACCCACTCATTAATTCCAAGGTACTCCTTTGGTGTACGAGCTGGATGCTGACCTGAAGCCCATCGCCAGCCCATTGGCCGTCGAGCCACTGAAGCATCTTGGCGATCGGAGTGTCCTTGCGGGAGAGTGATGCAAAAAGCAGGTCCAACTGAGGAGAAAGATGGTTATCTTATGTTATTGTTGTTTTCACATTAGGGATCGGAGTTGCATTCTTCTTTGTCCCAACAAGAAAGAACTACCATCCAAGTCACCCATCATTGGGATCGTCTTGGGCGATCGCTCATGCTGAGATCATGTTTATATCGTCCTAGCTGGGGCGGCGGGTGAGGCCGCTTACTGGCCTCAGGTTCGGACGCTACCTGGGCGATGCCGAGAAAATCAAGGCCGCCGCAGAGGCCGTGAAGAATCAGACCAAGGCCGCGCGTGGAACCGGCCGCTGCGCGTGAACGACACGCAGGGTGCGCGCGTGAGTTGGTTTCTTGGGGGTTCCTTCGGGGGGCTGGTGGAGTGTATTTGAAGGAAGGACTGCATGCTGAATCATGCTTAGAGGCTTAGAGGTGTGTATTTTGAGAGCAGGGTTTACATTTTCTGGGTGACGGAGCTGAGCTGCCTTGCCTCAGGTGGGCTGAGCAAATTTTGGCCTTTGAGCTGAGCCAGACTGTTTGGCCTCCACTTTCAGAACATAGATAGACTGTCGATAGACTCCCCAATTAAAACATCAGAGATCCTGGAGCAAGACAAGGACATACTAAGACTTAAGGCACAAGAAGAAGCGGAGGGATTCATTGTGATGCCGGGGTTTGGATGGCCAAAGTCGGGCTAAAGAGGTGAAATCGGACCTGCAAGCGACAGGCCATCTTGTGAAATAGGACAGAGTGTGCATTCGTTTCAATGAAAAAAGGGGCAACTGGACTTTGCAGATGGAAGTGTCACGTCGAAAAAAACTGCCGACCCTGGCCAAAGGGATGTCAATCGGACATGCTGCAGGTGCTCGAGACCCACTTCACTAAACTGCATGTTGCCAAAGGAAGGCATCAAAGCTGCATAGCGTGATGATATATGTACCTATGTATCATTATAATACTGTAATACTCCAGTTGCACACCAGAGGCTTTTCCCAAGGCTAGCAGGCTACCTGCAAGAACGGACATATATGCAAATATTGTTCGAGTATTTATATTTATATGTATTTGCTCACATTATATGCATATGTATTAATATGTATATAGTATATACACACACACATATGTATATATATATTATATAGATTGCACTACCCCCAAAAAAAAGACCTCTCTATAACAACGCAACAATAAGCAGTGAGATCACACCCTGTGGGGAGACCGGTGTTACCAGGCTGTTTGATGTTCTACCGGACGCCATGGCCCGATGGCTCGAGCGGCGTTGGAACTTGTTTGCCACCGCTTTGGCACTCAACATCGCTGCGGGCTGCACGTCACATGGAGTGAGTGAGACAGATGGAGTGAGGGATGTAAGTGGTATGAGCGAGTGAGGGACAGTGTGTCGGGGACGGTCCGTGCATGGGTGGAATGGGGAAGGATGGAAGATGATGGAGAGGATACGAGGGATATAAGGATGTTTTTTTGCAGGGGTTCCATTCGCAACCTGCTAGGATGATGAAACACTGATTACCGTAATGTTTGCAACTTTACGGATATAGTTGATGTTTGATTGTAGTGGCCGCGGGCATGCATTGTGATACTGTACCATAGTTGCATACAGTTGCATTCTGTTGCCCTGGTGTTGTTGTTGTTGTTGTTGTTGTTGCTCATCGTTTTCCACATTTTTTAGCCAGTGCGCCCATTAAAAAAACAAGCAAGCTTGCCGCGTTTGGGTTCAGCTGCCCAGGTATGACTACAGTGCCTACAGCCCGGTCGTGATCGACACCTTCGGCCTTACCCTGAGGGAGACAGACCTCGTGCCATGCACAGCGATTGTTGGGGCCTGTTTTCTCAGGGTGTGGGTCATTTTTGGAGCCCGGTGTGGGTCATGTGTAGAGATCCTTGACAACTGGTCAGAGCCACAGCGGACACAACTTTGCCATCCATCCACATGCAGCAAATTGAGCTCAACCCTCAGATCATGGGCCAAGGGTCCAAGGGTGCTTTTGTCACAAGATGTCACACTTTGAAGGTGATGAACTTTGCGTTCTTCTTTTACGCCACCACCTCCTATGGCTACAGCATTTGCCACTCGATCGAACCAGTGCGCTTTTGAGCTTGTATGAGCTTGTGCTTGACCACACCCTCGAAGACCCCCTGCCGCGAATGCGAGGGTCATTTCGTGTCCTAATTTGGTTGGGTCACTTTTGCGTTCATCGACCGGGCAGAGTTGCAAGCCATACAGAGCCATTGGAGATATTGGAGGAGCAAGCTGTCCTGGTATCCCAAAGAAGGCTGCTGGTCTTCAGGATTTCTTTGCACCATCCACTTCGATTGAACAATGCTTTAAACGGATACTACAGTATTTTAACTTTGTGAACTGCAGCGACACACCCTCTCAGAGCACAGCAGAGAAAAAAGAAAATACATCACTTTGACATCCGCTAGCCGCTAGCCTTTGCTGCCAGTGACCCTTTCCTTGGTGAACGGGGCATGACCTCGTTCGGGCCTCCGACCCGAGGCAATCAGAAGCTGGGCCCCAAGAGATCACCCCGCATCGGTTGTGCTGTGATGTCGCTGAGCCGAACCGAAAAAGAAGAGCCACGGGTGAGCAACGGGTGAGCAAAAGGACCATGGGTTCGACGGGGAGAAACAGAAACGGTTTTAGATGAAGATCAATTTGAAAGGCCAAACATTGGCTTTCATGAAAGGTCACAAACAGCAGCATGCAACCTGTTTGGTTTGATGTTTCTGGGGGCATGTGCGTGTCATGCGTCGCGGCCCTGTTTTTTGGCACGAGAGTTCGCATGCCTTTTTGTTTTCTGTGCGCAGCGCCATGGTTGATAGAAGGTTGTTTCTAATGGCTTCTAGTTACTACTAGTAAGGCACTTGTTACTACTAGCGTGGCACCTGTTACTAATAGCTTCTTGTGAGTTCAGTTCATTCCAGGAATTGTTGAATGTTGTTGTAGAGTTGTGCTGAGGCTGCTGGGGTTTCATGACCATGTCGTCGAGCATTGGGCACAGGGGTGGCCATCGTCCATAGATTTGTCCAAGATCGTCCCAAGGTTAGCTTGCTATGCGCTTCTCGTGTACAACCTGGTGCAGCCTTTGCTGCCAGGTGGGATGACGAGAACAGGGTGTTTGTAGTGGTGTTTGTATAATGCTATGTGTCAATGTTATATAAAAACCAGATATGGGTATTTACAAATCTAGACATGGATTCATCTCCGTATGGACCCTCAAGACATGGGTGTGGTGAACATCTGCGGGGCAAGCCTCCCACCCACGCGCGGTGGACCTCTATAGGCCTTGGTGCGGCCTGGGAACGGTTTGAAAGGATCCCTGGTCCCTGCATGTTTGATGATCTCCCCCGAGAACTCACGGTGTTATACGATAAATAAATATATTATATGATATGATATGTATATGGTTTTGTTTGCTGCTTTAATGTTAAGCACCAAGCGGAAGTTTCCCAGAACCGCATCTCCTGGTCAAAACAGATTCGTTTGTGGTCCACGCTCAAGGTCCACATGGCGCTGCACTGATGTCCGTGCTGATGGGCGTGGGCTGGGCTGGTCAAGGGACCAGTCTTGGTGCTGGATTCCAACAGGTGCCGTGGCCTTCACCCGTGCTCCGCCGCGCCCGTGAGCGCTGATTGCAGCCCAGGGGGAGAGGGAGAGAGAGGTTAGATTGTAAACAGTCAAAAAGGATGGAGTTGCCACTGTGTTGTGGACTTTTTGTTTGGAGCGTGAGATGAACGTTGATCACAGCGTTGGGATAGGAACAAGGACTCGCAGAGTTGAGTAGGGCGCTTTGACTTGCTAGCATGAAAGTGGAAAATGGCTCTTGGAAGTTTGGTTTCCTCTATGACTTGGCCGTTCACCTTTCGAGTTCATTCGTGCAATCTCCCAATTCGAGAGATCTTGGGCTTCTTGGGCTCCTTGGCCTGGTTTCCTTGCGCCGGCCAGGTGGTCCGATGCTTTCCGGACTCTTCGGGATTTGCGGTAGGCGCCCGGGGTGGATCCGGATCGGCCAGGGTTTGAAGATTTGACCTGTTTTCGTTGGAACCCATTGCAACAATCATTGACATTGAGAACTTGGAAATCACTCACTATGAACAAATGTTTGTTGGGGGAAGATGTCGCTTGAGTATGCAATTCTAAGACAGTCCGTGTGTTTGCAGTGTTTCGGGACAGCATTCGGGACAGCATGGGACATCCGCGTCGCCGCGTCGCCAAGACCGCACACCAGTGGAATCCGGTGGAATTCGCAGCAGCGCCTGGTCCATGGAATTTCACGTTGAACCTGCCCACTTGCACCACACTCCCAGTGGCACATCATGGTGCATTCAGCCAAGAAGAATCAAGAAGGTTCATCTATGTATACATTAAACATTTGCGTTTGACCCCCCCACGCTCCACTTTTTTCGAGTCGTATGAAGTAACTATGATTCATCAAGTGAACCTCCGAGAGCTTCCCAACAGCCAACTTCGCTTGTCAGGTGTCATCAAAGGCAGCCTGGGTGCTGGCGGTGCTTTGGCACCGGCCATTTTCTTTGGCCTTTGGGGCCAACGTCCACCGGAGAATGCGCTTGGATGCTGGGCAGCTATGTGGGTGTGTGCTCCTGTTGAGAAGAGACCTGACAGTTGGATTGCACTCATACATTGAAGGTCCAAAGAGTTTCCTACTTACACCATTTTATACCCTATGTCAGCATGTCATGCCACTATCTATGCTTGGAAAAAGCATTGGGCTTAAGGACGCCAAGGCAAGGAAGTAATGGAGGACATGATAATGACACTAGTAATGAAAGTAGAATAGTGGTGCGTGATGAATAACTATCAATAACTACTGTCATGGAGCCAGTTGCACAAATTGGCAAGTTGGCAGCTCAAGGTTTCGAATTTGATCTCTTTTATGATCCTTCCTCATGAAGTCACTTGCCAGGGAAAAAAATCAGTTTCCCGAGTTTCGTGTTACATTTGGGTCACTTTTCTCGGCCCAAAATGCTGTCTCAGAATTCTGCCCGTCCCGAGGGATGAAACTATTCCCTGCCTTTGCTAGCATCACTTTGGGTCTTTCCATTTGGCTCTTCACCTGCTGCGTGGACGCCCGGCCGGGCTCCTCTACAAGAGATGGCCTGGGGACTCAGCTGGGAAGCGCTGGGAGTCAAGTGCATTGCAGCGAGAGGTATGTTTCAGATAGATGGACAGATAGATAGAGATAGATAGAGATATAGATTCAGACATAGATTTAATGCTTTTCGATGCGTTCATGAGATGACACGCTGCTAAAGAGTTTGGCTGGCATTATCATACATTATCATAGATGACAGGACGGGTCTTCTTCATCTTGGCCTGTGCGGTGGTGGTCATCACGGCCGCCGCCACTGCTTGTAGTTTTTTGCCCTTGGGGGCGCTTTCAGATGCTTGGGAGCGCTCGGCAGGCTGTTCTGTTGGCATTTAAGCATTGCAAATCCCGGACTCTACAACCATGCATCCCCTTTCTACTGGATGGTAAGCAGCGGTAAGCAGATGCAACTAACAAGTGCCCGCAAACCTTTTCGGAGTTTTGGTTTGGGGTGTGCTCTTGTGGTTCCGGTCACTGAAACCATGCCAAGGATTGCCTCCTGGCTGCGACGATTTCCTCTTTGCTGGCACTTTTTCTGGGGCTGAGCTTTCTGGAGGACAAAGACGCCGAGCTGGCCGAGTCAGAGGGATCAACCGCTGATGCCATGTGTCTCGGCGATGCGGAGCTGGGGCATCCATGTTTCCTATTTCCTGGCAGCTTCTGAGTGATTTTCCCTATCAGTCCTATTACAAAGAAAGGGGAGATGGTCCATTGAGATATGTTTGAGCACGTTAAATCTAATGTGAGAGCAGCTTGCAGCACTGCAGGCACATCACTGTACAGCAGGCATCGAAGACCGCGGAGTACTGGAAACTCGGCAAAATCGGGCACAAGCGGTAGCTACCGCGGCAGGGAAGCAGGGCACAAACGGGGCGTCACCGGGCAGAGGAAAGGGTCGACCCGCGGGACTCCGATGCCGCCTTCGGTCGGCAACGGCCGGTGTCAAAAGGTTGGCGTCACTTGCCATGGGGCCGCGGGCTCCGCAGCGGCCGGTGGCAAAGGTCACTTGTTTAATGAGTTTCCCACTGGTTTCATAGTTTTGCCATCTTTGTGACTCGGTTCTGATCCGATCCAGCACCGGGCCCTTTTGTTTGTTTTGTTGATCCAGTGATGCTTGGCAACAGAGATCATGTAGTTGAATCTGGGGCAGGGTACCTCCTAATGACGAAAAAGAGATTCTAATTGCGAAAAAGAGATTCTAATTGCGAAACAAGACCTCCTAATTGCGAAAAAGGGATTCTAATTGCCACAATTTCGTTATTAGATGACATTTTCTATCGCTATTAGAGGGCGCCCTCAATCTGGGGGCTTGCGTTTATCATTTTGTCATACATTCATGTTGAGTAGCCCAATTCACTAACTATCAAGTGAGTTTCTCCAAGGCATAGCACGTGCAAAACTGTAAAACTCGCAGTGCGATCCGCGCAGACAAACTGTACTGTAGCTGGTCCCAAATTCTCCCAGGATGTGCATGCTCGTCTTCAGCTCAGCCGCTGGGTCTGGCCAACTGGTCCTCACGAACCTTTCGCAGATGGCGGATGCGATTGGCTTTTCAGCACAAAGTGAAGCGCTCCTTTGTTGTTTCTCCTTTTGCGGCTCGGCATGAGCCAGTGGCCAGTTCTCTCAATTCAATGGTGGGCGGGGTGCATTCACACGACAGCCAACGTCTCACAGTCACTTCGCAGTCACGAACGCAAAGTGGTTGAGGTCATTGATTTTTCTATGCAAGGGCATCCATGGGCCCAAGCTGTTTTTTAGGGCCCATATGTTTGATTCAACATGATGAGTACTGACGTACTTTTTGCACATGCCTTAAACAGAGGCGAGGCAGGCCAGGCGACTGAAATCCTTTCAGGGCGATGGCGCGAAACTAAGGCAATATGCTGAGCCGACTTGCTTTTGGCATGGCATGTGATATCTTGAAGCGTCGTCGAGCCTCGCGCGTCCTCCTTTTCGTCACTGGACAGCACAAAAGGGCGGCCATCATGGGCTAAACGACGAACACTCTTTAGGGGTTTTCTGAGCGGAGTTGTTGCTGAGATTGCAGACATGTTTGCGATGCATTCAATTCTCTTCATTCCCTTTACTTCTGCCAGCTTCTTCGCAGGTGCTTTCAACGGTGTTGGGGGCTTGCGGCCAAGTGCTGCTTCATGCTGCTGCTGTTCAAGAGGATCCCAAGCACGAGTTAATGTCACGCCGGAAGCAGGTGCTCCTCGCAAGTCTGACAGTGGTGACCGTGGCCTTCAAAACGGGGTCAACAGGATGTTTCTGATGTTGCCATGTGCTCAAGCCAACTGGCCTAGCGTTGGACCCTGCCAGCGTCTCGAAGCCAGGGGTTGAAGTAGTCGAGTTGAGAATCACATGTTGGTTGCGACCGCACCGCCACAAGCTTGGTGGTTTAACGGCTTCACTCCCTGGAATCATCATGGAAAACCGCCCAATGTAATTTTGTAGAGGAACATGGTCCAAGGGCCGCAAGGGGCCCACGGCCGCCATGTTCCACTTCAAAATGATGATTCCAGAATATTCCAGGGAGATCACGTCACATATATAAATAAACGTATCTTCAAGAGGGCTTTTCTCCCCAGTGATTCCAGGGAGTGACAGAGACTCGTCCTGCTCTGAGGATCTCACACTGCTGGTGTCCGGCGTCGTCATTGTGGGACTGGGCTTTGGCGGTGCCTTTCCAACTCTGGTGTCTTGGCAGCTCAAAAAGAAAGGTGTCAGCTTTGCAGGGATGGTTGCTTGCCATTTGCCTACCATTTCTGACCTGGGAGAGTCCTTTTTCAACCACCACCTTCAGCAACTGTTTTTTGGGGAACCCGTTTCCAGACTTCGAGATGTTTCGAGCGGTCTCCAACTTGGGCGTGAGCTTTGGTTACTGTAATTCGTATGATGCCCCAAAGGTTGGGATCATGTTTGGACCCCTTTTCGTGAAACTACTTGGAAGCTGAGTCGTGATTTCACGCCACATGCTCTTAAGGTCAACGTGTGTGCAGCGCGCTGGGGCTCAGCGACACTGAATGCCAACTGGACCCTTTTGGATGCGGTGGGGATCTCAGGCCTTAGGGCGAGCCTTCCACATTCAACCCCTGCTGTATACACAAGACATAAGTATTTCCATGTTCTGGTTTTTGAAGAGCTTGCATTCACTGCAAGCAAGCCTTTGTTGGGCACCAAGCAGACTTTGGCCTAGTTCTGCAAACAATCGTCACGCGCGGCTTCTTGAGTATTGTTTTTCAATTATAGCGGCGGACATATACTTATAATAAGACATGTTTTTCCAAAACAACATTCCCTCACTTAGAACATGCATGTTCTAAGTGTACACTTGGAACATCCGTTTGAGCAGAACTGAAGACACTTGGAACATCCGTTTGAGAAGAACTGAAGTGGTGACATATAAATATTGGAGAGGGTATTGCAGGTGGGGCGACGCCTGGGGCGAGGCTTATTCCTCAAAAGTTTGTATTTACATGAATGTTCTAAGTGTATGTTTAATGTCCAGTGCTAAGATGTCCTAAGAGCAGGTTTGTCCATGTTCTAAGCGTGCACTTAGAACTTCTACCTGCAAACTGGTTTTCCAAAGTTGTTTTTTCTCCAAGACTTGCTCTAAGTGATTGTCCGAGACTATATATGCTCATATTGTTTCCACTTTGCTAAAGTGGAAGCTTGAGCAAAGTGGAAGCTTGCGCTTCGAGCATGTTCAAGTGCATTGTTTACAGGTGGCCCCGTTGAAAAGATGTTTTTGCTTTCATATTTGTCATGGTCTATTATATAATTGTTTCCCATCACCAGCATCAGCTTCATGCCCCTAGCGTTGCAGACGCAAGGGTTCTTGCGTTCAAACGTGCGAGGTTGACACTATTTTCTTTGATATTGTCACCACATGAACTTGGACTGCAGTTACATATACTATGCTGTTGAATGTTATGTTTTCGGTTGGTTTCGTCGGCTGTACGGTATACGTGTAGCTTAAACAACGTTTAACACCAAGGTCGGCAATGGAACTGCATCTTTGCTCTTTGGCAGCTACCTGGGAAGTTATTCATACGACCGTCATGCGGACAAGTCTGGCCGTTGCTTTGGTCGAGATTGCTTTTCTTTCCCACACTTGGTGATGGCCGCAGCGTGTGCCCTGGCAATCAGCGAGTGCCGCTTGAGAGCCAAACTGCCAAATCAGCGACGGTTCACAGTACAACTGTCATTGAAATTGAAAGTTCCGAGGAGTCTATGGATTGTGTCAGGTTTTGTCCATTCCTCAGTGTGGCAAGAGAGCTTACCTTATGATACCTTAATTCTCAAGTTACAACTAAACATATTCATGAGATCCCCCTTGCCACCGACGATTTGAATTGGGTGTGGTCAACCATGTTTTTTCATTATGACTCATTTAGTATAAGGAAACATACAATGAGTCTCAAATAAAGTGGGTGTGGAAACCTGAAAGGTTTGCTCAGCCAAATTATCACTTTGGCCAATCTTACATGTGTATGCTAGCGGAATTTTTACCGCCCAGAAAGACACGGAGACTTTGACATGGACACCCGCTTAACACTTGTGCGGAAACTGTTCGAGTGCAACACACAGAGGTCGAAACAAGGATTCTCAAAGCACCTTCAAAGCTCGACGTGCTCTGGCAACGCTGAAAGCACCGCTTGCAACCAACTGAACTGGTGTTGGCCGCAAGTTCTCCAATGTCCGCAAACTTGCCTACTCGCAACAACAACAACAACAACAACAACAACGAGCATCACAAAGTTGCATGGACACTCATTGACGGTCAGAACTGTAAACGGGTGGGGTGACACGAAGTGCGATTGCAGTGGGGCATCCTTGGAAAGACACTGTCTCGAGAGCGGTCCAGCGGACGAGCACGTTGGTTTGGATGTGCTTCGAAGAGGATGTCACATTGCATACACATGCGTGATGGTTCGCGGTGCTATAAGGCACTTGCCAAGAAGTGCAACCTGCTTTTGGCGCCAATGCAACCATGACAGTTGTCGATTGGTTTTATATGGTTTTATGTGTCTGCGTGTGTCATTTCTCTATCGAGAAAACACAGAAAACGAACGCACCGGAGGGGGCACCTTTTTGACAATAAAATTCTGTAAGGGTTGCACAGCGAATTTGAAAAGATTGGGCCTCAGACTTGCATCTCAGAAATCGGTTTTCGCTGCAGCGAAACATCCGAAAAGAACAAACTCGTGGGGCGCTAATGATTCCGCCGGCATGTTTATGTTAACCAGTAGGGTAGGTTTGCTCAACCCGTTCTATGTCACTTGTTCGACGGTCATTACCGTCACGGTCACTTGTTGTTGAAGGCAGTGTCGGGGATCGCCCGAGGTGTCGCTGGGGCGATGATCTCCATTGCTTTGATTTGTCTACATCCTCACCATCGCCAGATTCGACGCTCTTTGTCACAGCTCCCGGTCGAACGTGCTCCTATATCGAGCTTTGACATTGATGCTAGCAGCTAAATTTGGTTGCTATGCGCTTGGTTTGCTGATCAAAGGGTGCATGTTTCTAGGAGTTGGTTGGCCACTTTACCGGGGAACATGCATCAGCGCCAGCAAGAACACACAACTGCACTGGACTTCCGACAACACCGACCTGCTCAAAGGCAATACTCATATTCAGAAGGACCCGACCTGATTAAGGATCCAAAATGTTATAAAATGTTTGTGTAGAGGTAGAGCGCTTCGTCCAGTCCAAAGTTGCCAAGAGGACAACGATTATATAATGTCTCATCACATGGGGAACACGGAAATGAAGGAATTTACGTTTTCATGAAGATTTGTTTCTTCATGCTGGTAGAAAGCAGTAAGAACAAGAACGTAATACTTGATCAGTCGTCAAACATATTGGTCCAAAACCATCGGAGGACTTTGGGATCAGATTTGATATGTAGGGTGATATGTCTTTCTGATGCATCTCCTCAATGGGGCTCCCTGGGTTTCTAATGAAGTGGCATGAATGTGAGATGCCAGAAAGAAAGGACCGACCCACTTGGCCTAACATGGTTGGAAAAGGCAACTGAGACCTCCGAACGAAAGGTGCTGGCTTCAGCCAAAGACAGAAATTGTATACGTATACACTGTTTCCATCGATTTCAGAACCAATGTCATTTGCGCAAGCTTGGTCATGTGTTTGCGATAGCGTTTCAATTAAGGGTCCCTTTACACTCTTTACAGCAAGACACTGCTGTGATTTACTCAGTGAATGTGCTACGGACTCAAGCCACCGATTAAACGAGTTCGCGCAGCCATGGCACTTGCAATTCTGCAAGCCAGCCAACGCATCGAAGCCACTTGGCTTGTATACACCTTGATTGTGGCTGGGTAAATAGAGCAACAGAGACGACATTAATATAGACTTGACTTGAGATAGTTATCATTTCTGTTGGTGAGGCTGGCTCTTTCATTCTGGGTCAAGTGACATGCATGGGTCATTGGAATAGTCCGTGTTGACGGCATATATGTTCGTGGCAATGCCGGATGCATTTGGTAAAAATCCGTTTTGGCTTGGACTCGCGCTTGTCATTGGCAATGCGCTTGAATAGCAGTGATCAGCCTAGCATGCTGGCAGAGAAGAGGCAAAGCAAATCTTAAGTGGACCTCAAATAGATAGAAACGCTTTCCAATACATCTTTAGTGGGGATCTACTTTCGTACTGTATTTTGTTGGGGGGCTTCTATCATGTGTTTCAACACAGAACGCTACAGTCACGGTGTCATGCACGGAGAGAATCGACCGGTCCGGTGACACCGTTGGTGCAATATTGGTGCAATATTGGTCGTTGAGAGTACAACAAAGAGGTGGACTTTGCATTCTCCGTTGTTGATGCTGGTAAGGTCTGAAGTTCCAGACGCACGACCCATGAGGCCGGGGTCTTCCTGTTGTGAACTATGTTTGTAGTTTGATTTTAACAATGACGTGCATTTTAACATCAGTAGATAGACACATGTTTGTAGAGTGGCTTCTTCAAACAGTTTGTGCGTTGTTCGGGGGAGGGCGCTGCGCCCCGCGCCACTGCAATGCAACCTCTCCCATCCTGCCACAAAATTCGACTTTTAAGAGTGACACCCCTGCTTCCAAACACTTGTTTGCTGCACTCCCCTGGGAACTTCCTACACCACAGACACAAATTTCCCACGGGCTCCCTTTTTTTTTCACCCTCGAACAATGTTTTTTTCACCCTCAAGATTCCTTTTTTCCCACCCTTTAGAACCTTTTTTTCCACCCTCCCAAAACCTTTTATTTTCACCCTGCATGCTGTCATTTTCACCCTGTAGCATGTTTCTTTCACCCTTCACCTTGTTTTTTTCACCCTTCACCCTTTCTTTTTCACCCTCGACCCTTTCTTTTCAACCCTCCGCCGGTGAAGCAGGTATCCCATGGAACCTGCACAGAGAACGATGTCACCTCCGGTTTGTTTCACACCGCTTGTCCCTGCACCTGCCAAACCCTTTGTTTTCACCCCAATAGCTTCTTGTTACTAGCCCTTCGGAACCCTCCGGAAACTGCGTAGAGACTGTCCGGAACGACGGGAACCGCCGGAAACTGACCCGGACGCCTCCGGAACGTGAGGAAGCACAGGATCCATCCATCCGTCCATCCATGCATCCATCAACAGAGTCAAAAAGAAAGGGTGGGTAGCCCACCAGCAGCAAACAAATCAAGCAACCAAACGTTTCCCCCAAATGCTGTCGATACTTGCTTTGCATTGGTAGCCCACCAAGCAACCAACAAACCTAAACCAAGCAACCAAAACGACACAACCCTGTGTGATCCTACATGCTGTCGATACTTGGTTCGCATTGCGGGGGAGGCGCTGCGCCCTCCCCCGCACCCCCCTCCCGCCTTTATTTACACTCCATCCATTTATGCATCCATCCCCGCCCGCCATTATCTACAGACCATCCATCCATCCACCCATCAAACAAGCAAGCAACCAACAAACCAAGCAACCCAAACCACGCAACCCTGTTTTTCCGGCGCTGCGCCCTCCCCCGCACCCCGTCCCGCCTTTATCTAATTACACAGCATCCATCCATCCATCCACTGTATCACGCAAGCAATCAACAGCAAGCAAACCAAGCAACCAACCCACCAAAAAGTTCTATTTTTCTCCCTGTCCATGATCCACTCATCACCGTATGTGTTTTCCCCAAATCCAATCAACCAACAAGCCAAGCAGGCCGAACCAACCAACACACCAACCAAAGGAAGTGGGATAAAAAGAAGGGTAGCAACCAAACTGTGTGCTGTCGATACTTGCTTTGCATTGGTAGCCCACCGAGCAACCAACAAACCAATCAACCGAACCAAAACCACACAACCCTGTGTTTTCCCCAAAGGCTGTCGATATTTGGCTTGCATTACAACAAGCTAGGCAACCAAGCAAAGGAAGGAGGGTGCCAAAAGAATGGGTCGAGGGTCAAAAAAGAAAGGGTAGAGGGTGAAAAAAGAAGGTTCGAGGGTGAAAAAAACAGGTTCAGAGGGTGAAAAAGAAAGGTGGAGGGTGGAAAAAAAGGGCGGGGTGAAAAAAACAGGGTTCAAGGGTGAAAAAAAAGGTTGCCCATTTCCCACCAACAAAAAACACCCTCTAAAAACTTTGGACCGTTCTGATAAATAACGTTGAACATATTACCCCGGCAAGAGACCCCAAAAAGTGTGTGTGTGTGTGTTAACACCTGTTTCCAAGGTTTGTACCTGGTAAGTCTGCCGTAGA
>CAXAMN010025028.1:1217666-1262577 GCA_963970005.1 Durusdinium trenchii | reverse complement strand
TGTTTTCCAAAAGCATTGTTTCTTTCAGAATAGCCATCTCCATGACAAGGAATTTTGGACAGCTGCCATATCATCCATATTCTTGCCACACATCCATACTTGATTTTGGTGTGAAAAATTGTCCTCGAAGCCGTCAACAAAATACAACCAGAGCATCCTGATTGCAGATGTTTTTTGACTGCAGATATTTTTTCCCCTCACACGTGCAACTGCGCAACCTAATGTGATTTAACTTTGCAGCGAGGGAGTGTAGTCTGCTGACCATCGGAAGTGGTTGCCAAGGAATCAGATTTCGCGCCTTGAATTCAGAGGGAGTTGTGCACTGACAAAAAGGCACGACGGAAGCCGCTCGCTGGATGGAAGCCAAAGAAGCCGACTGAGCATGGCAATGAAGAGTTTTGATATGTTTCACATTGATGTCAGTTGTCTCCAAGTGGTGGAGGGCGTGGCTTGCTCCCGGTCGGAACGAAATGGTGCCAACCTTTGGGGCAGAGCCCTCAATGCAGCAGCAGCATGGAACTGTTGCCTCGTCTCACTGATGTTTTTTTTTGAGCCTAGTTTTTTTTTCAAGGAGAGAGGTGAGGGAGGATGCCTTGTTGTTGAAAACCCGGACTTGTTTCTTGTTGCATTGGGAAATGCTATGATTGTACATGCCGCGCCTCGGCGCCTGTTGCTGTAGAAGCTGTGGCATTTTGTTACAAGATATGACGGAAGTCAGTACCCACTTGTTTCGTTTCAGTTCATCCTCTTTGCCTTGCAAAGATGGGACCATCACATCCCTATGGTCCGACGGTCTGTTGTTTGCTGCACTGCTGTCAACTATACCGGCCGAAGTCTCACAGTCTAGAAATCCAACTCGATCTTCCCTTGTGAGGATTGCTGCCTTGCAACTCCTGAAGAGCGACACCAGGTCCTTCCCACGCAACTTCAATCCGTTGGGGTGTCGTGTACTGCAACCTGAAGCTTGCTGCTAGGATGTGCCATGGAAAAGTCTCTACTACACCGTTCAGTCAACAAATCAATGTCAGAATCAAGGATCATAAGTTTCCGACCAATAATGTTATAAGATCCTGGGTGAGCCTGGGTGGTACCTTCTTTTGTGTGAAGGAAGCTCAGGGAACTGCTTCACCAGTTCACCAAATGACGACTCCTCAGCAAATTGCTAGAGATGTTGACCTTCAGCAGCCAGTGGTAGGGGAACTCGTGGTCAAACCAAAGGGCCATGCCATGGCTGCGAAGACAAGGCAATGCTTGAGGGAGGCCATTTTCTTGGGTGGTCCCCGAATTCGGCTCTCAGGGTTGAAGAACTCCACATCACGAAACCCTTCAGTTAAAAGAAACACATACTGACCGACGAAGGGGGCCAATGGCACAACATGATTTGCAATATTCTGCGATCCCAAGTTTGGTGTTGCGTCCGGGGAAGTTTAGGGTTTGACTTTGGGATAACCAGGTCCACCACTTCAAAAATTACTAGCACGGTCCCGGCCGGACAGCGAGGAGTCCTACACCGGGCACCTGAGCAGCGTCAAAAACCTCCCACGAACAGTTTAAGCAAACTTGTAAACTCCAACTTGCCCGCGGAAGCCAAAACTGCGGTCGTGGAAGCTTGCGGAAGCCACCGAGTAAGTATACCTAGGAACTCGTCCAGGCTAGACTTCCAGCCCGAATCCATTCACGCAGTATTTCTGCCCGAACATGGTTTTCACGCCCGACCCTGGAATTCTCGCCCGAATGTGTTTTTGCGCGTTATAGATATATTCTGCGAGTGATGAATACATGCAATGCAACTTGAGTCTACGAAATCCACCCGATCACACAAATGCTCGCCCGATCACAAAATTCACGCTCGAATCATGCCGATTCTCGCCCGAATTGAAATGTCGAACATTGCTTCAACACTGCAGATTTGTAACTTAGGTGCTTTGCAAGTAATTTGCAGCATATGCCCGAATAACGATTTCTGCCAACAGGCTGTTTTTAAGGACAAACCCTGGTTCAGGCAGATTTTCTTGAACAGGCAGAAATTTGACGAGCCTGAATGAGGGTCTGGTCCAGGTATGGTAAAAGTTACCATCGCTCACGCAGCCTTTGCTCCTTGTTTTCTAAAGCTGTGGGGAAAAACAAATCATCGTTTGGCCAGTCTGTCCACTGCTGACCTTCCTGCAGCAACTACTCAGTTTCTTGAGCAGCCTTAGCAACTCCACAAGCGGATGGAAGCGTGTGAACGGCACGTGTCAGAGATGCACATCTTCTGGATGAATCGTGAACAATAGGTCAGGCCATCCTGATGCTTCACATTGCATGTTGCATTCACATGGGCTTTGCTCGGGTAAGAGTTAACGGCCAAGCATTGAGCTTTGCATGCCGTTGAGGGCCTTTGAGACCAGCCCAAGATCTACAAAAAGATAAACATCGTGGAGGTATCTTCATTCTACGGTTGCATTGAGAGGAAAAACGAACTTCTGAAGAAGGTGCCTCCAAGTCCTTTGAAACAAGAGCTATGATATAAACTTTGCAAGTCAGGTTCAGGCCGATTCTTCTGCCCAGCGCTTCACAGTCTACCTTGTTACCATCGTTTGCACGTTTATGTGGCTATGAGCCATCAACGTCAGTGCCATGTTGTTCACTCAGCTCCGGAGTCCTGACTGTGTGGAAATCGACTTGTGCAAATCTCTCGTGAAATTTCTGCATCCAGTTGACCCGGCCCCACGTTCAGACCTCGGATGTGGCATGTGAAGGGATGTTGTTTATGGATGAGATGATTCTTGACCTGCCTCAAGAGTGGTGGGAGACGGCTCCCTTGAGATGCACAGGGCAAGCCCAGCCGCCACTACTGTTGGAGTCTTCACAAGAGTCATCTCAAAAGAGCAGCGTTCTAAATGTCCCTCTTCATCTTTAGCAAGGGGTCGGCGAAACATCAGTGAAAGCACTGATTTTAGCTGATGTTTGCAAGTAAGGATAACCTTGCACACATGTGGCGCTGATTTCGCACATAGGAAAACCTTGTCGCCTTGCGAGACCGAGGTAGACTGGAGTTCGACCCTACCTGGCATGTGATTCTCAGAAGCCTGAATAGAACTTGCTCAGCTAAGGGGGCTGAGCAAAGGAATCTTGGGAGATCTTGGCAGTCTTGGTGCACACCATGCAGCAGGGTGGGCGAATGAGTGTGACCAAATGTCCCCAAAGATGTTCAACAGCCGCGTCCACATGGTCCTGACCTCAAGGACGAGTCCGGACTGGGGAGATAAGGGCTTATGCGTGGTGTCGTGCAGGCGTGGGATTGAGCTGCGCTGATGGACATCAAAGCCGCGCTGGTCGTACACATTCCAAAAAGTCTTAGTCTTTTCTGGAATTTCTTCGGGTCGTGCAGATCCGGCTATTCGGCGAGACGCACGGAATCGAATGGCCAAGTCGATGAAACGATACTTACTGTGCCCTTGGTGCTCACAACGTAGAGTAAGTTGACCCCTGTGATGCACCATGGATTCATGTCCCAGATTTTGAGGAAGGCTCCACCCCGTCACCGACTTTTGTTCCGACTTCGTCTGGATCCGCGCCGTCCAAGGTATCAGCAGCACTTCGAAGCTTGGAATGATGCGTCCGATTCATCCTAAGAAAATCGAAGGAAATCTCCAGTGTGCGACACGTCCTTGCTGTTGGTGCCATGAAATCACGTCGATGGTCAGGATTCCACAAGCAGCAGGAACAGTCAGGACTTGCGGAGACATTCTGGTGTCCATTTCTCTGCTTGCACCAGAAGCCAGCACCGATATTGGTGGCCCAAGCTCCACGCGCCTCGTCCAACATTCCACAAATCCAGAGGCACACATATGCCCTTATGGCAGTCATCTACCTTCAATTACTGGACCACAGTGGCCACCCTGGTATTCGGCAGATAGCAAGCATTCGCACACGAGCCCGTATCAAAGACCCAGTTAAAAAAGAGTAAGTGCCAAACCCACAAACAGAGCTGCACGGCGCAGAATGGGTTTTGGGGACCTAGTGAGCAACAGAAAACCAGGCCAAGGGGCATTCAGCCAGATGAGCTGGACTTGCCTTGATCCTTCAAGAGATGAAGTGCAAGAAGCGATTGTGTTTCTTTGGCATCGCCCTGTTAGCACTTCAATGATTAGCATTGACAAGTAGTTTCCCACAACAGATTTGTGGTACAGAGGAGAGTTTCGCTGGGTCCAGAGGCGGGAAAGTTGAAGAAGTTCCGGACAGTGCTTTTGTGGCTTGCACAAGTGGCTGAGAGATTGTTGCCTTTGTGTGTTGCAGGGCCGTGCGGCGCAATCAAACACCGTGTTTCCAGGCAAGCGCCTTGCGCTGTTTTCCAAATAACTTGCAAGAGAGACTGCCAAAATAGGATTCCTGTTGATGCATTGGCTGTTAGCCTTCCCGGGGGAGTCTGCAAAATCATGCCAAGCCCCCTTGTAGCTTCTTCAAGCAGCAAAGTTGATGGGAAGTTGTCGAAGGAGTCTAATCTGCACATGGAAGTTGATGCTTCCATGTGTGTCCTTTCCTCCATTCTTGGTCAGGACTTTGGGCATTCAACTGTCGAATGCAACTTGGATCATGAAATTCAAGAGGTAGTAGCCCCACAAGGAGGGTGTCCCTTTCACAGATGCTTTTTGGGGGCCAATGTTAGAAGTTCTCAATTACTGGTTGCTCAGGGCTTGCCAGGTTACCGCTCCTTAGCCACTCGCTAGCTACTACAGTAGCTACTTGCTCGCCTGCGGTCAGCGCATTTGAGAATCCAAACACCCCGAAACGGGTTATCCCCCCTGTACAGGCCACCTGAAGTTGACAAGCTGCAGACAGTCGTAAGGCGCGTGGGAAAAGCTCTCAAAGCCTTTTGCGAAAGAACTTGACAGGATATGGTTGGGCAAGTGGTAGGAAGGCGGAGGTGAGTAATCCTCATGATTTCGGCGCTGTGAAAATCTGTCATCCGTTTCTCAGAAACTCTGCCTGCGACTGTTTGATGTCGTTGAAAGGAAACTCTTCACCGCGTAGCACCTCTCGCAGCATTGGGAACAAACTGAATACCGCTCACTTCCTTCCTAGGTTTCAACATGAGAGGTATCACCAGAAGTTCTGTTGTACTCGCGAATGTCTGGTTCCAAGCACCAGCAAGGTGCAACGGAAAAGGCGAGCAGCAAAAGACTCAAGACAAACTGTTGGCATGTCCAGACACCAGACACTCAAAACATCCAGACACCCGTGTGAGTTGCAGCTCGTACTTTTCATGTTCGTCTTCAGCAATTCCACTCACTATGACTAATTCCAGTGACTGCGCGCATTGGCCACAAGTCAGGGGCAATGCACAAGGCTGGACTCCGTGATTCCAGCGATTTCAGCAATGCACAAGTCCGGGGCGCGCTGAAGCCCGAAATCAGACCATTGTTGTTGTACAGAGTTTGCCTGACATCAATATGGCTGGACTAGGTAGGTATTCCTCACCATTAGGACCATTTGCTGGCTCTCCTGTCCACAAAGGCAGCCTAGCTGGTGACCTGGACCCAGCACTTCATGTTGTCCTTGTGGGCAGCATTTTCAACGTCCTCCGAGGTTTCTTTCTGTTCTACTCCATCCAGTTGAAGGATTGCTAGGGCGATGTAGGCCTGCGATGGTGGCAGGCAATCGGCTTGCCTGAACTTGGCATATTGCCAAGGAGAGAGCCAGGTTTCCTGCCACAAACTTCCAAAACGCCAAAGCAATTTGGTGATCAGTTGCTCAGTGGTCTTCGAACCATAAATGAGCTCTACTCTAGCCCATGTTTGTCATTGAGATTTCTCGCACTAGACAAATTTGCCTGAGACGTGTTCATCGACTTCCTGACCAGATCAAGGTTTGCCAAGACTATATAGAATAGCGAGTATCGCTTTTGCCTGTGACCTTTGGCTGTGAAGGCTTTCGGCCGTTATTATCCGTTTGCGCAGTGAAGCAGATATGCTTTTTGGATTGCGCGCCGATTGCATGTTCCGCCATTCATGTCAAGACCTTGCCCTACTAGCTAGACAACCACAAAGTCTCAGAGACTGTACAACTGTCTCTTTGCTGCAGAGGATGAGTGGAGTCCGATGCTGACATTAATGAAAGCATCATCGAGCATCAGTGTTGAAGTCAGCCAGCAGCAGCAGCGGTATGTCTTGTCCAGCTGAGATGTCCCACCAGTCTCCGGCAATAGCTCATTGTTAAGCCCCACCCAATCGGCATCCAGTGATCTTTGCCTATGAAAAGTCACCATGCCCTTGGAACTTATTCAGACCACACCCTGTTGAGGAAGCTGGGCAGTCATTATTGCTCTTTTCTTCGGGCCGTTCTTTTCACGGCTGTGCTTGACTGCCAAGACGGCAGTAGCTCAGCAACCCACTTTGCATGGTCTCCACATACAACAGGTTCAAACGACAGGCAAATATCCATTTGGACCATGTAATTGCTGTCCTTTCATAGCCTTTGGGACGCAAAAGCTTAACTAGCTTAAGTACCTCTTGCGGAGAGCCAGACCATGCGGCATGCGCTGGCCGGCTTTTGCTATAGAGGCCGGCGAGTGGAAGAGGTTGTGAGACAGCACCTCCTCTCAAGAATGCACTGCATCGATGCCAAGAGAAACCGGAAGACTCAGTGCAGGAATTGCTTCGCTTGATAGAGTAGCTGAAGGCCTTGGATGTTTCAAGACTCAAGGCGAGAATGAACTTGATGTTCTTGCAGTTCTTGTCAGCATGTTCGCCTCCCTCCGCGTTCGGAAGGCACGTCCCGGCAACATTTCACGTGCCAACTAAATAGCACTCCTGGCCAAATTGGGTGTTGCTTTGTTGGGAAGATTAAAGTCAAAGCCAGGCTGTGCTGGATCCTGGAGATAGCTTCCAAGTTCAGCTTGACTCTATTGCTTCCGAGTTCGTCTTGATTTCTCATGGAGGCTCAAAGCCGTGCAGCTTGTCTTGTAAAAGTGAGGTTTGACCTGTGGTTAGGTAAAGGATGGTAAAGGTAAAGGGTAAAGGAATTCAGGATTTAAGAGAAGATTTGCTGGCTTGTCAGTGCGATTATGCCCTGTGAAGTCGCTCGGAGGAAGCTTTGGCCGCATCCGTTCACATTGCTTAGGACCTTAGGAGAAACGTTTGCTTTGTCACCTTCAGGGTCCTCTAACTGACTCAGAGTGAGAACTGCACGGGTCTCGTCCGCTGCTGATCAGTCTCGCTCGATGTGTTCAAGGGTTATTCTTCCTCCACCGTGCTCAGTTCCAAGACCCAGACGTGCCTCCCCACATCCACAGGGCATGGTTGGCACCTTGTAGTTCCTCGCATCTCAATATAATAGGATCTGGTGGTTTGGGCTATTCAACATGAACCCCGACATGGACTCCAGTGACTCCAATATCACCACTGACGTAGTAGTATGACATAGTAAATGCTTCCTTTCCGGTGTGGACGTTTGGTGTGACCATGAAATAGAGTCAATGCAGCTCTCAGTTTTGGAAGAAAGCTTTGTTATTTACAGGAAGACAGATAGAGATAGAGAGATGGGACGACAGAATTTGCAGGCTTGGATGGTTGATCCAGGTTGGAGTACTGATTTGGCTTGAATCCTGCAGCTGAGCAGCTGGAAATTTGCATTAATTCCTTAGTTTGGTGATATATATTTATATGTCCAGATGGCGCCGAATTCACCATAGATCTTAGCACCTGAATGGCAAGGAGTTCTCCAAAGAAGGCTAGATATCATGTACATTGCCCATGTTACGCTTACTGTTTAGCATGGAAGATCATCGGTGTGCATGATGAACGGTGTCGTTTCGGGCGACTGGTGGTTGCCACCTGTGCCACCCATCTTAAGGAAGAATTTGTATCCAACCTTGAACACCCAAAGTCGGATTTTGGCATCTATGACACCATAAGTAGGGGTAGCTCACGAACCCACTAGCTACTTCATGGCTCTTGCAGGACGTTGCCGCTTTGGAAACACAGAGTCTGGCGTGGCATGTTCGGGGCTGTCGGTATATGCAAAGCCAGCTAGAAATTTGCCCAACAGAGTCGTGCACCAGCTGCTAATGCCAAGGAAGGGGCAAGCAATGATTCAGGGAGGGAGGGTATGTTCACTGCAGGCATTAACGGTATATCCAGGCCATTCCATGATTGGATTGCTTTGCGGGCTTGTTGAATCCAACTCAGATGAAGCCTGGTTTTGCTGGAGCATCCTCCTCCCAGATCTCCTTGGTCAGCTGAAAACGTCATGACGGGCCGGTTGAAAACATCGGCGTTGGCTCGGCTTCAGGCTCAACAAGCTGTGGAGCAAGTTGGCTCAGCCAGACCACTCTAGGTCACCCCTGGGTCACGGTCGATAGCTGCCAAAACGGTCTTTGTATGATATTGACAGTAGAAGGCTCCTTGTGAGTGAGTGGTTCTTTCGATGTTGAGGAGTTAGTGAACTGTTCGCATGCTCCAGGACTCTAGGTGGGGGCGTTTTTTCGTAAATTGTCTTATAGACCAAGGACAAAGCACAAACACATCCAACATGAACGGCCTGGGCGGTCACAAGTCCAGCACAGGGTGGTCAGAATGCACAGCCTGTCCACCGCACGCACCGACCTGCAGAGGGATCGAGGGGGGCAGGCTGGGTGACTTGGCGCGCACCGGCAGGTCGAGGCCGCCGGACGGGATGAGGTGAAATGGTGCAACTGAACTCAACTGAACTCCAGAACTCGGTCAAGAACGAATCACTGGATCTTATGGAAGCCCAAACGTAGCACGCGATCATTCACTCATCAAAGCTTTTCCGGCCTTGGAGAAGTTTGGACGTCCGTGTCTGGACCGTGGATGCTTCACAGGACCGGCAGCCGGGTTGGTAAGATGAAGCAAGCAGCTTGGCATGGGCATGGCTAGGTTTCACTTGGACTTGAGAACATCCTATTGATGCTTGGATATGCTTGGTAGTGTCCCGCAGCTAAATGAGCAAACTGTCAACGCCTACCCCCAGCTGTGCGACACTTTTGGTTTGTTGGGCGAAATGACACTTCTCTCCGAGAGATGGTAGAAAAGTTTCCCTGCTTTTTGACCTGCTTACACCAGGCAACCAGTTTGATGCAGTTTGGCTGCCAGCGTCACTGGACTCGCAAACGCGTCCAATCCATCAACTTCTCATCGAGAAATGCCCTTTGATCCATACCACCATTGGAGTGAGCAAGAACAAAGTGTGTTCCCTCTTGGCCTCAGGAGGAAAAAAAGGCTAAAGATCTTGTAATCCGCACACCTAGACAAGTTGTGACCAGATATTGTTGCGGTCTGCGTGGCTTGTGAAGAGAAGACTTCGGGGTTCTACACTGGTCAGGTCGCACTTTGCAGGTGCTCGTCAGTTTGCAACTGGGTTCTTTCAAGACCATTTGGCCAGCAAGAGGCGTTGCCCCGTTGTTTGGATGCTCTAACTGGACTTCGCTGGAACGGAACGAGCCATGGGATCGCCATGAGATTCAGTCAGATGCAGCAGGATTGATGTGATGAAGCGGCTAAACTGAGGTCTCTGGCAATCAGCAGAATCGAACTCCTGGACTAGTTCAAGGACTCCTTTGATGAGGCGCTTTTTGATTGGTTGACCAACAAGGCTTGGTGGGTTTTGCCTTCTTTTCGATGGATTTCACAATGTTTCGCCTGAACCGCAGCGGGAACGGAAGAGATGTAGACATGCGAGGTCGTTGCTGAGTCAGGACTCCAACCTGACGCGGGGTTGATGGATCACATTTATCGCTTCGAGATTGAGGAGCAAATCAGCTCTACGCGTCCCAATTTCACTCCAACAAGTATGTCAATGTATAGTGTTCTCATTTCTTTAGTCTGTTTTTGTGCGTTTCAGGTCAGTCAATCTGCTTAGTAGCAGGCCTTTTAAGGAGCTTGGTTCTCCGACCACGTTGGGAATCGCTCGCCGAGTTGCGACCGAAGTCAGGCCAGCCACGTGCATTTCGTCGGGGATTTGCAATCGGCTTGGCCAAAGGCGTTGACGAGCGGCCCCGGCATCAGTGCGACAAACCCCGTCATTTGGTCCAGTCAAATCCTATGATGATCAAAACTTGACGCTTGTGCAGCTAAATTGCAAACATGCACCACTAGGTTTGCTTGCTCTCCTACAGATTCGTCATCTCAAGATCGGTGTTGGCTTGTTCATTCACGTTTTTCAAGACATATCAGTCACGTTGCACAAAGGCGAGCAGCACTAAACTGGCCTTGACTTGCCTTCCAAGACCTCAAAACGTGCGGGTTTCGTAGCGAGCCGTGAAGTCCGCTTCCAACTGGTATTGGAAAGCTCGGACCAGCCCCTCGTTAGGCACCAAATGCTGAGGTCAGGCGACAGTTGCCCGTTCATTTGAGCCACTTGGTGCACCCTCGCACGGTCGGGGTAGCCCTGATTTCATTCCAGGTCGGGAAGAAAAACTGCCCGGGCCACGTGACTCACCGCGTGCTGATTGGTGAAACCAGATGCAGCTTTGGTGTGCAAAGGCCAGAGGGAGGATCTCAAAAGACTGGAAGGGATTCGACAGTCCCGCCAGATTCCCTAGTTAGGGGAATTTTTATGCGATTGTTTTATGTTTTCTTGCCCAATCACCATCAGTCACCTGTAAGTTCAGAAAGTTGGGAGGCCTGCCTGGGGAACAAGTTCGCTTGAGTGCTACAGTGCTGATGGCGAGTGGCCGTGACCGTTTTGCCTACAATCCTCACTGCGAAGTTGGCGGTTTGCTAAGTCAGGAGCAGGGCAGCTTTGAACCATGTCCGACATGTCCCATGAAGGGACTCTCCGAAGCGGAGATTGGCCTCTTCATTGGGCCTGTGTGTGGGATATGACTCCGAAAAGGCACATTTATATATATATGGTCACCGCTCTAAGAACTTGCCTCGGACAGCGAGGTTGGTGCAAGAGGCCAAATCAGCTGCAAGCAGCCAAAATAGCGGCCAATTGGCCGGGATGTTTCATGAGTTGATGAGGAACAAGAAGCTACTAGACTCCTGGCATCGCTACGAACGGAGCGATCGGATGCTACTAGTGGCTCCTGGCCTTACTAGTAACAAGAAGCTAGGAAGAAAAGTTGGAACATTGCAGAGTCGATCTATGATTTTTGTAACTTGAGAGGTGCGAAGAGAAAGAACCAATTCACGAGTTGTGAGAATTGGAGCCTTTGGTCCGAGAGCCAATTGGTGGTACTGGCGGTTGGGAGTCACCGAAATGACATTGAGCGGCCTTTGCTAAGCACTTGCTTACTAAGCACTTGGACACGGGGACAGATCGAAACACCCAAAAGCGAGCGGTGAAGCATTCGGTCAAGACATATTGTTTCTGTCAACAGCTGTCCTTGCCAAATTCACGGACAGACAAGCACAAAACGTTTCCCACTGAAATGCTGCGATAAAACACTGTGAAGACTTCCTGAGGTTGAAAGAGCAACTAACTATCACTGTACTCTAGAACCGCTTTGCCACATCCCATTGAGCCAACTTAGAAGGCGTCTCCTTCTGTGACGTCGAAGTGTTGAGGGCTATAGAACACCTCGCCGGTCAATGCGAAGGACGATCCCAACGGCTGGTGTTCAGCGATCTCGAATGGTTGTGTTACCATGATGTGAACCCAACTCATGTGAAGCCAACTCATGCAGCACTTGAGATCAGAAACGCCGAAAAGCAGAAACGTTTTGGAGACGCGGGGCGACACTGGGGATGTAGATCTAAACTTGCCCGTTCTTGTTGGTTTGGGCTTGAAAAGTGATCATCAGATTTTGCGAGGAACTGGTATTGCTTGACAAGGCAGGCCTAAAGCCCATGCGACTCAGTTCGCTGTGCAAATGCGGCTTGCGTGTGAGACAAGGACAAAGTCCCAACAAGATGCAGCATTAGAACGCAGCGCTGAAGAAAACAAAAGGCACAGCAATGTCTAGCATAGGAGTTGATGATAGATCCATTGCGGAATGTTCATTCAAACGCAGGCAGAAATAGTGATTCCGTTGAAATGCAGAGTACTGGCACGGTGCCTTTCGTGTTTAGCAAGACGCTTTAGGTCATTCGGCGCCCAGGTCGGATCTAGAATCTAGAGTCCAGTGGCACTTGAGCAGCGTCAAAAACCTCTGACATCCTCTGACTATTATATAAGTTTTAGAGAACTTGTAAACTCCAACGTGACTACGGAAGCCAAAACTGCAATCGTGGAAGTTTGCGGAAGCCACCGCGTAAGTACATGGTAAAATTCACCACCGCTGAAGCTTTGCAGAAGTGCAGACTGGATTTTCTTGACAATGGTAAAAGCCTCTACTACTAAGGAGATTTCTAACCTATGAGTCTATGAGCACTTTTGAGAAATACGTCGCAGAAGCGCGGAAGAGGATTTCAACCAAACATGGCCTGCAGAAGCCAGAACGCAGGTCGCAGAAGCGCCACGCAAGCATTGGCGGAAGCAAGTCATGAGTGTAACAGATCGTAGGCCGGTTTTGACACCGCTCACTTCTCCAAGGCACTATTTAATCAAAACAACTCGCTGAGATGCAGATACCTCAGCTGAGGCCCATTGATTTTGACTGTGACTTGGCTTACGTCGGTGTACCCGCACAGAGTGGCCCTTGCCCTGCGGCTTTGCTTATCCGCACTTGCGGCTTCTAATTTCTCTCAAGGTACCGGGCTAAGGTGCCTCAACCTGCGCTCGACATAGTCCCATTCCGGGGACAGTAGGGCGGTTGATGGAACATGGAAGGTTCCTTGCCACGGTTGTCTATGGGGGCCTTTTGCAGCTTCTCTTCAGTCATTCTGTTCCACTCGCGACGACATTGTCAAACCCACAGTGGGTATAAGTTAGCAGCTGTTCAAATACTACAATTGACAACCTCACCATTCTTTCCGACTCATCATTCCCCGTCGACTCATCGCACCTCGGCACAATGGTGGCCATAGAGGACCACGCCGCAGCCGATGTTGCCCTGAACGAAGGAACGGAAGAAGCAGTCCTGGTCAGTCTGGGCTTTTGGGTCTTTGGAATAGGTTGCGCCCAAAACACCACTGAAGAATCACCGAAGATCATCGGGCATAACATGCGATGTTTATTGAGATCACCAGGAATGTCCAGGTGTAAGAGCGTAGGCGAGTTCAGCACATGAATTCCGGGGATCCCATGAATCGTTCTTCAAAGAACTGCTGCAAAGCATTCTTTCTTCAAAGAACTGCTGTCATGAGAAGGAATGGCTGCTTGGAAGTGGTCAAGACCTCATGAATGTCCTTGGTGACCAGTGGGCAGAGCTTTAGATCCAGCGCCTGAATCCTCGCTGGTGCAGAGCTGGGCACCATCGTGCCGGCTTTGACGACTTTGATGCCGAGGACGCTGTAAAGCCAAGTCTTCTTACAGGATTTGGCCCTAACTGCGTTGAAGCTGCAGTGCAAGACCAGAACAGCTTCCCATGCCCAGCAGTGCATGTTGTCCTTCCTGCAGGAGACCGGCATCCAGTGGCGAAAGTGGAAAGGCGGCTGGAGCCCTTGAAAAAAGGAGCCAGAAACAAAAAAACAACGGCCAAGATGGCCTAAGTAGCCTAAGTACAAGTAGCCTAAGTATAATAGATAGGATTAGATAGGACCAAGATTTGCAAATTAACTTTCAAGGATGCTCACATAAGCACGCCGCGTTCCCGATACGGCCTTTGTTACTTTAGTGCGCACGAAGACCCGTGGGCAATGGTGTCGCTCGCAACTCCGCATCCTGAAATGATGAAGGGAAGGCCGGCAATTGAATGATTCTTCAGATGGGCCGGTGATGGGAGCAAAAGCCAGCAATCTTAACATTCTATGTGTGGCCGATTTATCCATACATTGAAATGTGGGATTGGCACGTTTTCAAACGGCCCGCGATTGGTTTGTTCAGTTCGTGTTTCGGAACACAATTCCTAAGACTGCAAAGCAGAGTCCTCAGGATTTGCCACAAGGTTTTGGTCCTCAGGATTCGCCATCCATGCGCATTGGGAACCCAAAGTAGCTAGTCTTTGTCACCATGCATGCGAAGACCAGTGAGAAATCTTATCAGGTACAGAGGCTGAGGGGTGAAGACAGGCGTCAGAAAATGTTCATTTTGAGTGAAGAACTTAATAACAATGTTTGAGTATGGTTGAGGAGTTTAACTTGGCCACAATCCTGAGCATGTTCGTTTGACTGTCTAGCTCAGCACTTCTGGAATCGACATCGTTTATTGCATGCAAGTCTCAATGATGTTTGCACAGGCGATCCTTGTCCATGAGACATGCAGACAGGTTGATGCAGCTGGGCGTTGCGTCGACCGTACCCAGCAAAATCAGTGACACTTGGGTGAAGCGACTGGTTCAGCAACGTGGATGGATCGGAGGAGCATAGTTTCTGCTCCCTTTTGATTCAGAGCAGTCCGAGGACGGTGTTCGAAGTGATCCATTGGAGACTGATAGGTTCGATCTCCCATTGTGCTCAGCTCCCTTATAGTTGAGGTATCGAGGCTGAGTTTTGCCATGTGTGCGCACCACTGTATGTAGAACATCTTCCCCTCATCTCAGTGGCTGTCGAGAGACCGGCGACGGTTGTGTTGCCACTCGCCGACCAGCGGGAGTTCCCGGCGCTGAGCTCCGACCGACGCGCCAAGAGTCGAGACCAATCACAGCCACAGCCAACACGACCGGCCCTAACTGGCGCCCGGATGGCTCGCCCGGATGGCTCGGGCTTTGCGGTGCGTTTGCATGTTTTTTGGGTTCGTGATGTGAACTCCCTAAATCTCTTGAGTTGTACACTGGTACTACTTTGCGAGAATTCAATCAACAGCTTCCTCGCACCGCAACTATTTTCTGAAAATCTGAGAAGAATGACAAAAAGGAGCTCTTTTGACTGAGTCAGGCCTCGATCTTGGACGTCTCGCCGTTCACACGCTCGCTAACTTGAACGCCCTGGGACAATTTAGACTTGATTGCTACAAGAGGCTCACCAAGAATACTTGAATGAACATATTGATTTGCTGGGTGCACTCAACCAAGCTAGTATGTTGACCTCCTGCGTGCCAAAGGAACGCGCGAGCACTGCAGTGTGCAACGCGGTGAAGTGCGGAACTGTTTCAGGCAGGTCTAGCTTTCAGACATGGCGGATCATGGAGGACGATTTGCACATGGTCAGGAGTGTGTCTGAGGATGTCTGCAAGGTTCAATTGAGAGCAGAATCATTTGGTGATAGTTTTGGTGATCTATAGGGCGCAGTCATGTGCAGTCACTTGTCACCACATGCATGCGTTTTTCTTGAATCTCTTGACATTGAGCAAGCTACATTTGCTGAACAGAGTGTCCGAAGAGTTGGTAGAATCACAGGGGTTATGCTGTGCTCGAAGTTATTTGCCGAGTTCTTGATCACAAATACGATTTGTCAGAATGGCGCGTGTTTCGTCCTTGGAGGCGTGTTTCGTCCTTTTCCTACACGAGCAGCGTCAAAAACCTCTCACGATCTCTCACGAATAGTTTAAACAAACTTGTAAACTCCAGCTTGCCTGTGGAAGCCAAAACTGCATCAGTCGTGGAAGCTTGCGGAAGCCACCGCGTAAGTATATGGTAAAATTCACCATCGCTGAAGTTTTGCGGAAGTGCAGGTTTGATCTTCTTGACAATGGTAAAAGCCTCTACTACTTAAGGAGATTTATCTAACCTATGAGCACTTTTGAGAAATGTGTGTGTTGCTAATTTCCAGGGTGTGAACAGTGGTGGGGTATTTGACGCTCAAGAGACAAGAGATTGAACGGAGTATCACGACATACCACTTCAGAATGGACCTGCAAAAAATAACAGATGAGCTGGCGAGCCATTCGAAGAGTTCTGTCGTACCTGCATCCTCAAAATATGCCAAGTTGTTTTGCTTCTAGAAGAGCACGTGGTCATAACGAAACGGCCTTCTACTGATCTTGGGGAAGAAACCGCTAAGCAGTGAGAGAGCAGATTTTTGAGCAGTACTTGCCCTTGGCAAAACAGCTCCAAAACAGCACAGTTATAGACCATAAATTCAATAAAAAGTCCAAGTCGCGCCAGGTTGAGAAAGCGCCTTTTTGAGAGACAAGATGTTACGCCCGTAAGTCGTTGATAGCTATTGTTGCAATGCAAGATGCGCAAAGGACTGTCCACATAAGATGGGAATGTGGGGCCGAGAGCTTAAGTAAGCTTTGAGTTCCCACTCTTCCAACTTGAGGTGTGAACGGGGGATAAGGGCGTCATTGCAACTGCTGTGGTGAAACCTTTTTGCCCGTCTTGACACAACGTTGTATGCCCATATGTGTCGTAGCCGTCGCTTGAACACCGATACAGATACAGATACATCGGTGTGTTTCTTTGATCCTGTTTAACGTGAAGCCGTTTGGGACCTTGTATGCCTGACAAGCTGCCATGCATCCTTCGTAGTCAAGCATCACACCTTGTCCAAGCACCCATGAGGTAGCCATCTAACCTCTCTCTCTCCCAATCAGGCAGCTAAAAGCAATTCTTCCACAAGTGATTCAATTGTCGGATGGAAATCAGTCGCCTGAGCCGATCATCCACTGAAGGCGATCGGATCCTTTTTCGGCCAGAAAAATCTGATCACTGGTACGGATTGTGGGGTTCCCCGGGTGCAGGGTGTGAAAATTGCCGCTGATGCAGGTGGAACCGGTGGAACCTTTCTTAGGAATTGGACTGCCATTTGATAGCCGGATGGCGTTTTCAAGAACCAGTACGGAAAAGCATGGCCGGTGCATGAGTTGGTGCAGCACTGCCGCACGACTTGGGTTCTACAGGCCAGGTGCAGCCGTGAGATACAGCCGTGCAGCACTGCTTGATCCGGATGCAATTGGATCGATCGAACCCAGGGATCATTGATGTTCATGTGTGAGGATTACTGGAATTCGTGGTTCTTATTGCATAGGCGCTTCCCACCACAAGAAGAGAATTGACGTCAAGCGCGATTGTAAATCCATGTAAATCCATAATTTGGGTGCGTAGCACTGTGAGTGACGATGGGTCTTTGAACCCTTCGATTCCCAAGATTTTGCAGCACGCATCCAAGAAAGATGGCCATCCCACTAAGTGGCAAGCCAGTTGACTCTCCGAGAATATCCTTCTGTTAGGGGGCATCCCCACCAGTCATTCCTTTCGTGTCAGGCCGCTTAGCTATGCAGGCCACTCGACAATTCGGGCATGCCATGCCGAATATCCTCACTGACTTTTGGGCCTTCCCATCCTCCCAGCAACTGCCATGGTTTCTCCCTTTGCTCGAACCGCTGGGGTCACCAAATTCATTGGCTTGGCAGGACAGCGAGTGGAACATTTTCCCTCGACTTTGATTGCAGCAAAAAGAGCGGAAGAGTCTGGCACATGGGCGATACTAGTAGTCGGAGCTATGCTTGAAGTTGTGTGACCCATTCCGAGTGGCCTAGGTGGTACTTGTTGTTGCCTTTTTTGGCTCGAGACTTGGGAGCATGGACGTAAGTAGCAAAGCACAAACATTCTTTCCCGGGAACACCACCAATTCAGGCTCAGATGTGAATTCGTGTTGCGTTGTATCATGCTTGTGTTATCTAAGATGAACAGACTGATATATTTTATTTCAGTGCACATTTGTCACAAATTCTTTGCATTCAGCTACGCCACTCTGTGTCAGAAGCCCGAAGAAGCCGCAGGCTCATGTGTTTTGTTTCTTTTGTGTTTGGAAGGGGGGGAAATGCATTTCTTGGCAGTTCAGCTCAGTTTGTCGATATATTTCTGCAGCTCTTTGGTTGACATCCTCAAGAGCAGCTTCTGGGCCAGAATCTTCAACATCAATTAGAAACAAGAAGCTATTAGTAACAAGTGCATCGCTTCTAGTAACAAGTGCCTGACTAGTAGTAACAAGAAGCAAGTAGTTGTCCATGATCTAAAAATTGAAGGTTCTTAGACCCGAAGGCTGAAGATGAACTCAAACATATCAAAACCCATATCTTTGGAGTTGCTTGTTGCTTGGGGAATTGTTTGGTCAAAAAGCTCCACTACTCAGGTGCAACAACCATGTGCAGATGGTTTGGTCGCACAGGGGTTCAGTGTGAGCCTCGACCTTAGGTCAGCTGACTGCAGTCTTGGCCATGTATGATCATGTTGGATCTAGAATCTAGAATTGATTTGTCAGTTGGCAATTTTATCCAGAATCCATGCCATGGCTTCAACACTGGTTCATTGAAGCCTTGCATCACTTTCTCAAAGAAGATGTTTATTTGATTTTTCAGTTGGTTGCTTTAGTTCACTAGCGACACGTGAGCTAGTGTTCTTTTCACTTTTTAGTGCATGTTTGCTTCGGGAAAGTTGCTTTGGATGGGTGGCCAAGTGTTGACGTTTGTTCTGAGTCCCATCGCCACAATATCATATGACGTTGCTTCGGGCTGTCCGTGTCGGAGATGATTTTTCCATTGTTGCTGCAAAGTGGCAAGTGCGCAAGTATGCGCAAGTAATTTGGATTGTCCTTATTAATTATGCGGCATGTTAAAAGTGTTTAGCGCCTGTGTGCTCCACTATTTTGCTTACCCACTGTGTACAATTACTATTATTATAGTATTGTTTTGTAATCTATCAGACTTGGGTGCAACAAACACTTTGGAAGACCACACATTCCCGTTCAAAAGGTTGTTTGTTGAGATTTTTTGTTGTTTGGATAGAGTAAGGCTTGATGTTCAACATGTTTTTGCAGGCGCAGCCACTCTTTTGAAGTGACTAAGGCAGTCACTCTTTCTACTTTATATCGTGAATTGCTGTGCGACTTGCATAGATGTAGGACAAGTCAACGCAATAATGAGTACATGAAGACATTTGTATATACTTAGTGGAATTTTAGTGTTTAGTGCAATTTTGATGAAACGTATGCATTTCAGTCTTCGAATCCTCGAGCACGCGGGGAAACCGTACATTGAACGAAGGGGCCACTGGGGGAGAAACAATAACCAACTAAAACCCATGTAAAATGTAGTGTTTCCATGTTTCCAGCGTCTCCATTTCAATGGCTCCTACCAAAAACACTCCAAAAACGTGTAGCTTTGCCACCAACCCACTTTGACAAACCTCAGAGACCCAAGCCCAGTGACGTTGTTTTACCCGGGCGTTTCCTTTTGTTGCGTTTCCTCACCGCTTTGCTGTACAGTGAGTAGCACACTTTTGGACACACCATTGACACGCCAAAAAGGGCTACAATACACCAGGTGAAGTAACATGATTAAACAACTTACAGACAGGAGAGCGAGACAGGAACCACAAGGAGAAAGGGAAGGACTGGGAATTCATAGGGCCTAGGGCGTAGAGGGACGTTTCTGGGAGAAAGATTAAGTAAAGTCTATCATAGTTTTAAATACATGGTGCAATAATTCACGACATACATAAGTAAAGTGTTACTTTCATACTACAGCTTGCTGGTTCATACTTGCAAGCGGTGGGTGCGGACGTCATGTTGCAATAAAGTGGACATGTGATGTCGGGCAGCACTGTGATTCCATTCATTGCAGTTCTTTCACAAAGCGATGCCAGGAGCCCCTAGTAGCGAACCTTGTTACTACTAGTAAGGCACTTGTTACTAGAAGCGAGGCACTTGTTACTACTAGATTCTTTTCCATTGCAGTTCTTTCACAAGAGTTCATTTTTTGTTTTCACGAGTCGACATGTTGTTGTGCAGGTTCCGTCTTCGAGAACAACGACATCGTGGGGGGAGCCACCAATGTCTTTTGTGTTACAATTCCACTTCAGCAATACAAGCAGAGATCGTTGCCTAAAGCTTGGCATTGGGCATGTAACAAGCAATTCCCACAGCATGCAATGAGTCTCCCCCAGGCGATTTCCGGTGAAACATGTTGATTCATCGGCCTCAAAAAAATCACTGTCACGGCCAGGGGATGTTTTGTGTGTTTTTTTGCCATGATTGTTGTGGAGCAAGTCTGGCAAACTATCCGCCAATTGCACCCAAATGCTCCTACCGACGTTCTTTGAAGAGTCCTTGCACAGGCTGTGCATATCCACGGCCTTCGTATTTGTCGCGAAAGCTTTTTCCTGGAGTTTGCAAAACTAAGACTAATTGCTTTCTTTGCAATCGATGTCCGAAAGCGGGACTTAATGTGAGGTTTGCTAAAAGTCTTGCGCTGGCGTTTCGATTGCAAAGACTGGCCTTTGACAAGACATTTCGGAGGGCCCCTTTTTTTCATGCCATATCATTGTCAGTGCGTGCCCGAATTTGGTGCAAAAAGTTGCCTTGGAAAGCATCAAACTGGTTAGAAAGCGCGTTCTAATGGTTGCAGATGTTTTTTGACCACAGATTTCTTTCGCACCAACGCGTGCAACTGAGCTCCCTGACGTTAGATTCCTTTGCAGCCAGAGAATGCGGGCGTTAGACTGAGGTCTGCCGGCTTTCGAAAATTGCAAACAAAATCCATGTGTGCTCGCCGAAGTCAGACGATATTGATATTGTACAAGCTCAGAAAGGAGCACACTATTCGTTCTTTGGCCGGAAGCCGAAGAAGCCGACTGAACATGGAAAGCGTCGACACGTTTCGCATTGATATCGGTTGTCTCCAAGGCGTGCAAGGTGTACCGTTGGTAGGAAACGGTACCAACCCCTACGGCATTACACAGACCTCAACGCTGCAGTTTGCAAGCGTCTCTGTGTCATGAGCGCCACTGTTTTGGGCAGCTCACAATATTGTTGATCCTGATATCTTGCTACAGAAGCAAGAGACGAAACAATATCTCACTCTCCAGCGCAGAGATCGTAATGAATTCAATGACTTGACCTCAAAGACTTATCGAATCCAACTGCAGGACTCGAGATCCGAACTGCAACCGTTTGTGGTTGAGTATGAAATGCACAAAGCAATGTCAATGTGTCTCAACCTTCTCAACGACTCTGACTCTCGGCAACGTTTCGGGCCATTGAATTTGTCAGCAGAGTCGGCACCGGCAGTTCTTACTGCATGTTGGATGCTTGCAGTCTCTTTCGCACCTTCGAACAAAGCACACAACTCCGGCTGAACTGGGCATCTTTGTATCGCTCTTTTTCCCCGGTCGGAGCGCGCCGGAGGGTCAGCCGACTGAAAGGAAAGCGGCGTTCACTGAAGAAAAAGACTCCAGGTGAAACAGAGTGAGACAAGTGAAGGTGGTCATGTACAGGCTAGCTTTCCGAGAGTCTAAGTGGCACTTTGCCTTGACTTCCTCGACATTGGCGTCACCGGAAAACTTAGCATCCCAAGTGCAACACGGAGTTCTGCGAGGCAAGTGGTGTGTAGATGCACAAGGCGGAACGAAGTGTGCCACCGTTAGGCTTGCCTGCAACTGCGCCGCATTCGGCTTGAACGGCATTTGAAGGCAGAAAACATGTGGGAAACCCCCTCGAATACCTGGCGCAAAAGAAGATGACAGGATATTTTTAGAGGCTCCAGGACATGATCTGAGGTGAAATAGACGAATATCGCCCAACGTGAACAGACAAGGAATATTTGATGGAAAAAAAATGAGCGGCCAAAACCTCCAATGTAACAATTTGAAGAGAGAGCTCAATGTAGGATGCCTTTGCGAAAGGTAAGCACACAGTCGCAAATGTGTCAGGCACGAAAGCTTGCAAAAGTGGTTTGCACAGAATGCAAGGGTTGAAAGCAACAACGCACAGCGCTAAAGTGTGGCGAAAGGCTGCGGACCAGGTAACCAAACAAGAACCTTTGATCGACAGTTGGCCCTTACTGGTTGACAAATGATTGCGGACAGTTTGGAGGAGGACTTGACGCGAGCGCTTCCGCAAAGGCACATCAAAGGCCACTTGAACAAACTACACCTATGGTCAGGAATCTCATATTGCAAGCGGCAAGGACGGTCAGCAAGAGTTGCCAAGAGAGTGTTGTGTCCAAGCACAAGTTGCCAAGAGATCGTTGCGTATGTTTGTCCATTGTGGGGTGGTTCGCCAAAACCACAGGCTAACTTCAGGCAACCTGCAGTTTTTCCCAGATACCCTGCTGCAAAACATTTCAAGAGATAGTGCAAAGTAGCAGTCCTGTTGACGTATCGGCTGCAAGCCATCCGGAGAGTTTGCTAGTGCAAAACCATGAACAGCCCACAACGTTCTTGAACCGATTTGATAACTTCTCCGCGAACCAAAGCTGACGGGAAATTTTCTACAAAGTCAAACCTCTACATGGGAGTGGAAGTTGTTGTCCTTCCTTCACTGTATTGGTTCTTGGTCAGGACTTTAGGTCATGAAGTGGTGGAATGGAACTTGAAGTTGGCAAGCTGCAGAAAGTCGCAAGGCAAGTTTGAACAGCTTTCTATAGACTTTTGCAAAATAATTTGAAAAGATTTTGCCCGGTAAGTGGCGCCCAAGCACAGGTGAGTAATCACTACTGGTACCATGATTTATGCGCGCCGTGAAAACCTGTCATCCATTTGTGTGATTTCGGTTTGCGACTGCTTGATGTCGTTGCCAGACTCTTCACCACGTGCTCTAACTTTGTCAGCCTGAAACCTCTTGCAGCATTGCAGGGAAGACGAAAGAACGCCACACACTTCACAGGTTTAAATGTTTAAACATGAAAAGTTCAGAAGAATCACTGGGGGCTTTGTTGCCGATGGCCAGTGTCAGTTGCAAGTTCCAACCATAGCCAAAGCAGAGTAGCAGTCGCGCAAGAGACGAACCAGACAAACCACAGATATTGCTCGCCAAGCGCAACAGAAGGACCCAGAAGCCAAGTACTGGTGTGACTGAGCTGTAATTACCTAGTATGTTCAATGTTCAGTCATGTAGTTGGAGACGCTCACTTTCGCAAGACTTGGCATGTCAGGCCATGAACACGTGACTGTAGGGCAGGTTAAAGTCAGACAGCAGACTGTTCGTACGTTGCGCAGAGTTTCTCACATTTGTCGCATCTCTGAACTGGGTAGACTAGTACACCTTATTGGCTATCCTGCCCACAAATGCAGCCTAAGCACTGGTGACCAGAGAGGATTTGATGTCATTGTTGTCCTTGTCAGCAGCATTGTCAGCGTGTTCAAAGCTGTCTTTGCGTTTTGCAGCACTTTGTTGCACTGTCGGGGGTTCCAAACGTGAAGCAAGCTGCGCACAAGACATCAGCAGGAGTTTTTATGCGCAGTTGCCCAGTGGTCTTCAAGCCAAAAATAAGCCCTATGTTTGTCGTTCAAATGCCCCCCACGGTCGGCAATTTCTCCAGTGTTCATGGACTTGCTGGCTAGGTCAAGGGCTGCCAAGAACAGAGAGCATCTTTGTTTCCTGTGACCTTTGCCTGTGAAGGCTTTCTCACAACTGCAGCAGATGCATACTTTGGGTCTTGCAGTGTGCGCAGTTCATGTCAGACTTTGCGCAAGAATGGCATGATTGTAAAGCTGTCATTCTGCCTAAGGCGACGACTGGGCTGACATCAACAGGCAAGCATCGGTAGTATCAGTCTTGAAGTCAAACAGCAGCATGTCTCATGAAGCTGAGATGTCGCACCAATAGCTCCAAGCTCGCGGAGACCTACCCCGGCTTCCGATGTGTGCCTATGAAATCCCATGTCGGTGGCGCTTGTTCAGACCACACCATGTTGAGGAAGCTGGGCAGTTGTCAGTTCTCATTTCTTCCCGTTCTTTTCGAGGCAGTGCTTCACTGCGACAGCGGTAGCTCTGCAACCCGCTGGGCATCCTGAGAATCGGATCTCCACATATAACAGGTGCAAGCAACGGCCAACATCCATTTTGGACCATGTAATTGTGTAGTCCCACCTGTCCTCACCTAGCCTGTAGAGGACGCACAAGCTTGAGTACCTCTTTCGGACAGCCAGACCATGCGGAACGCGCTGGCCGGCTTTTGCAATAGAGGCTGGCGAGCGGAAGAGGTTGTGAGACATCTCCTCCTCTCAAGAATGCACTGCAAGATCCAATGCACAAGCTGTCCCATCGATGCCAAGAGAAACCGGAAGACTCAGTGCAGGAATTGCTTCGCTTGATAGAGTAGCTGAAGGCCTTGGATGTTTCAAGACTCAAGGCGAGAATGAACTTGATGTTCTTGCAGTTCTTGTCAGCATGTTCGCCTCCCTCCGCATTCGGAAGGTACGTCCCGGCAACATTTCACGTGCCAACTAAATAGCACTCCTGGCCAAATTGGGTGTTGCTTTGTTGGGAAGATTAAATTCAAAGCCAGGCTGTGCTGGAGCCTGGAGATAGCTTCCAAGTTCAGCTTGACTCTGTTGCTTCCGAGTTCGTCTTGATTTCTCATGCAGGCTCAAAGCCGCGCAGCTTGTCATGCAAAAGTGAGCTTTGAAGTCTAGTTGTTAGGTAAGGGGAAAGGAATTCAGGGTTTAAGAGAAGATTGCCTTGTTCTTTCGTGTGATTGTTTCCTTTGAAGGCACTGCGTCTTGAATATAGCTGTTGCAATGTCTCTTCACATGGCTTAGCAGAAAGATTGGCTTCGTCAGCTTCAGGTTCCTCTAACTCACTCAGAGCCTATCCATGTCCACAGCGGCACCCCTTGTGAAGACATGCTTATTACGTCGGTTCCCTGTAGCTTCCAGCATTTGAATGGGGCCCAAACATGGACTCAAGTGGACAACTGGAACCCAATGTTGCCATCAACAGGCAAGCATCGGTAGTATCAGTCTTGAAGTCAGCCAGCAGCATGTCTCATGAAGCTGAGATGTCGCACCAATAGCTCCAAGCTCGCGGAGACCTACCCCGGCTTCCGATGTGTGCCTATGAAATCCCATGTCGGTGGCGCTTGTTCAGACCACACCATGTTGAGGAAGCTGGGCAGTTGTCAGTTCTCATTTCTTCCCGTTCTTTTCGAGGCAGTGCTTCACTGCGACAGCGGTAGCTCTGCAACCCGCTGGGCATCCTGAGAATCGGATCTCCACATACAACAGGTGCAAGCAACGGCCAACATCCATTTTGGACCATGTAATTGTGTAGTCCCACCTGTCCTCACCTAGCCTGTAGAGGATGCACAAGCTTGAGTACCTCTTTCGGACAGCCAGACCATGCGGAACGCGCTGGCCGGCTTTTGCAATAGAGGCTGGCGAGTGGAAGAGGTTGTGAGACATCTCCTCCTCTCAAGAATGCACTGCAAGATCCAATGCACAAGCTGTCCCATCGATGCCAAGAGAAACCGGAAGACTCAGTGCAGGAATTGCTTCGCTTGATAGAGTAGCTGAAGGCCTTGGATGTTTCAAGACTCAAGGCGAGAATGAACTTGATGTTCTTGCAGTTCTTGTCAGCATGTTCGCCTCCCTCCGCGTTCGGAAGGTACGTCCCGGCAACATTTCACGTGCCAACTAAATAGCACTCCTGGCCAAATTGGGTGTTGCTTTGTTGGGAAGATTAAATTCAAAGCCAGGCTGTGCTGGAGCCTGGAGATAGCTTCCAAGTTCAGCTTGACTCTATTGCTTTCGAGTTCGTCTTGATTTCTCATGGAGGCTCAAAGCCGCGCAGCTTGTCATGCAAAAGTGAGCTTTGAAGTCTAGTTGTTAGGTAAGGGTACAGGAATTCAGGGTTTAAGAGAAGATTGCCTTGTTCTTTCGTGTGATTGTTTCCTTTGAAGGCACTGCGTCCTGGATACTGCTTTTTCCATGTCTCTTCGCATAGCTTAGCAGAAAGATTGGCTTTGTCACCTTCAGGTTGCTCTAACTGACTCAGTGTGAGACTTGCCAGTGTTTCCTGCCTTTGCTGCTCCGTCTCGCAAGATCCTGTCAAGGGCTTTGCTTTCCTCCGCGTTAGGTTGCAAGACCCTGGCGTTTGCCTATCCATGTCCAAAGCGGCACCCACACCGTTGTGAAGACATGCTACGTCAGTTCCTTGTTGTTTCTAGCATCTTTTGAATGGGATTTTGGGCCAGAGGCGTGCGTAGTATATACTCAGTTACTCCCTTTTCGGTGTGGACGTTGGGCCTGCAAACCATGAAATAGAATCAATAGGGCCTTCAGTCTTTGAAGCAAGGATTGTCATGTCCTGTCGCTGCAGATCAGATAGGAAGAGACAGACAGACAGAGATAGATAGATGGGAATTCAGAAGTTACAGGCTTGGATGGTTGATCAGATTGGATGACTGAGTGGGCTTGAATCTTGCGAACACCCAAGTTGGATCCGTCCAATCGGCCATAAGTAGGGGTGGCTCACGGTCGCTCACCGGACCTGCTGAAAAACGCTTCACCGGACCTGCCCGGGAAGCGTAACTCGGATGGGACGAGAAAATGGACGATGAAAAAGACAGCTTAAAGCAAATCAGCCAGAATATTGGCACAATGCTTGTTGGTAAGATCTTACAGTCTTACAGCTGGCCATCGAACAGGCCGTTCCACTCAGACTTGAGAAGATGATATTGTCATTGTTTGAAGGAAGAGGTGCCTTGCTCTGGACCTACTTACCTACTTGCACAAGCCAACCAGCTCGATGCGCCTCAGCTGTCAGCGTCAACCTTTGACCCGCAAAGGCGTTCGATCCATCAACTTCTCCTTGTGAAACCCGGATCTATGCCACCATCAGAGTTGTTGGTCTTGAATTTAATGCCTTCATGAATTGAAGGCATTCAGTGACACCGACACGTGTCTCATTGCAGGCTAGCTTGGCTTGTAAAAGCGGCACCTCAAAGGGCAAGTTTTGAGAGTGATGAACTGGCCAAAATCTGTGCCGTTCCTGGCCGAAAGACCCCTGAAATGACTGAAACAGCAAGGATGCAGCATTGGCTCCGGCAAGTTCTCATGCTCCACTTCCGACTTCCCACCATTTTGTGATGCAAGATCACGAAGGTTCTGCTCAGCAACCAGTTTAATGACTTCATGAATTGAAGGCATTCAGTGACACCGACATGTGTCTCATTGCAGGCTAGCTTGGCTTGTAAAAGCGGCACTTCAAAGGGCAAGTTTTGACAGTGATGAACTGGCCAAAATGTGCCGTTCCTGGCCGAAAGACCCCTAATGACTGAAACAGCAAGGATGCAGCATTGGCTCCTGACCGGCAGATCTCCCTGCGGCAGTCAAAAGCGTTTTTACAAGGCTGACAAGGCAAGTTCTCATGCTCCACTTCCGACTTCCCGCCATTTTGTGATGCGCGATCACGAAGGTTTTGCTCAGCAACTGAAAGAATTGTCCTCTCAGTGAACCATGTGAATGACACCAGTCTTCTGGTAGGTTTGTAGTTTCTGTCTCTTTTCGCTGATATCTGGCCAACGATGCAGTGCCCTTTGTCGGAAGCCATTTGACGCATCGGCACGGTGAATTCAAAGCAATGGTGGCTTCATCTGAAAGGTCGTGAGGGTGACGGTGAGCTGTCGAAGGCATGAAAACCATTCGGTCGTGTGATGGTTCGGATTCCGCACTTCCAAGCCAGGCTGGTTCGGCCAAGCTGGTTCGGCTTCCGCGCTTCCAAAGCAAACTCAGTCCACCCACTGAAAGAGGCGGTCAGTTTGACCACATTGAAAAACGTGACGTCCTTGGAAATGGACTAAGCATTCTTCATCGTTTGTTTGTTGCTGTCGACCATTTGTTGCGGCCGCGACCAGGTCAGACAAGCAGATTACAGTGTCCAATGAAATGCTGCAATGAAGACCATGAACACTGTGGAGCTTGGGTCACCAAGGACACATCAAGAGATCTTGACCGCTTCGAAGCAATAGTTCCAATAATTCCGATGAAACAACAAGAAACTAACAAGCACAGCCAAATTGGGATTTCAATCCCCAACGTCATTGTACGTTCTCGAGCTGTACGGCCTTCTTGCTCTCAAGTGCAGCTGGTAGCTTCATTTGAGTTGGGTTTAAACGGTTTAAAGGTAATGGAAAGCCATGCTAGCTTTCGCCACCAATCGACTGGACAGACTCTGGGGTCTCAGCAAGAACTGTGGAGCAATAAAACGCAGTCGGACGGGCATCGGTCCCTTCCTGGTTCCTCAACACCTCATAACCACTGCGGCCAGTGTTAGCAACCTTCCCATGCACGTTGTGCATCGCACTTCGGAACACCTGACAACCGATGCTGGTGTTTGTCACATCGAGACCATGCGGGCCTCAAGTTGACATCGTTGGATCTCGCTCTGCATGCGCTTTGGTATTCTTTGCTTCAGGGTCTACGAATTTGAATGTTAATGTTGCGTAAGCCAAACCCTGGTTCGCGTAAGTTTGCGTAGGCTTCTCACATAAGCTGAACCAGGAAATTCCTGCGCGCTAGCTGCAGCTGTGCTCGCGTAAGCCAGGTGAGCCGCTCTAAAAACCTGCCTTTACATCTTAAGTAAGGACCTTGTCATATCGAATTCCGCGTAATAAGCAAAACCCTGGGTTGCGTAAGATTGCGTAAGCATTTCGCGTAAGCATTTCGGAAGTTTGCTCTGCGTAAGCAAAAGTAAGGACCGCGTAAGGCCTCGCGCAAGGAAAGTGATACGACATAGGGAGTGACTCCAGGTTTTTAGAGGGTGTAAGCTGCGGATTCGGCCGAACATGAATTGACATAGGTCCTAGGTAGATTCAATATGACACAAGACCTTTTGAGCACTGCTCGCAAGACGATCATGAAAATCTTTGATTAGCCGAGCCTTAGTTGGTTGACCGACAAGGCTTGGTGAGTTCACCCTTTTTCTTCGATGGATTTCACCAGGATTCACAGAGCCAGTAATTACTCCAACCTGACACTGATGAATCACATTATACGCTACGAGATTGAGGAGCAATCAGCTATTCGCGTCCCAAGTTTACTCCAGCATATTATATGTATAGCGTTCTCAGTTTATTTAGTCAGCCTTTTTTGGAGCCGGCCTTTCAAGGAGCACGGGCAATACCTTCCCGGTTCTGCGTTGGGAATCGCTTGCCGAGTTGCGACCGAAGTCAGGCCAGCCACGTGCATTTCGTTGGGGATTTGCAATCGGCTTGGCCAAAGGCGTTAACGAGCGGCCCTGGGAATCAGTGCGACAAACCCCGTCATTTGGTCCAGTCAAATTCTATGATGATCAAAACTTGACGCTTGTGCAGCTAAATTGCAAACATGCACCACTAGGTTTGCTTGCTCTCCTACAGATTCGTCAGCTCAAGATCGGCGTTGGCTTGTTTATTCACGTTTTTCAAGACATATCAGTCACGTTGCACAGAGGCGAGCAGCACTGAACTGGCCTTGCCTTCCAAGACCTCAAAACGCGCGTGTTTCGTAGCGAGCCGTGAAGTCCGCTTCCAACTGGTATTGGAAAGCTCGGACCAGCCCCTGGTTAGGTACCAAATGCTGAGGTCAGGCATAGACGGGCTGCCCGGCCCCTTCATTCAGATTGAGCAACTTGAAGCACACCGGACTTGGAAAGTGGAGAGATGTGGAGAGTAGCTCTGATTTTGTAATAGATGTTAAACGATTTCACCTCAATCCTCGCTGCTTTGAATTTGGCTCTGTAAACATCAGTCGGCCCAGGAGACTTTGCACGCACACAGTACTCGTTGTGATGGGCACCTGCAATCGTTTTCGTAGAATGCTCGAATTCATTGCTGACTCTTTGCTCCCAAAAACGATTCGTTGGGGTGCTCTACAGGAGCTTGCAACACTTAGTAAATAGAATATTGGAAATGTAATGAAATGTACCGGCATAAAACTTACAAGGTCACCGCCAGGGCCACAGACATCATGGGAACATCTTCGCGGAGGGGGCCCGAAATCGGAAAGGGCATTGGAAATTGCAAAGCGCAATCTCAAATTGCAATCCGTCGAGGAATGGCGCATACTCGTCCATTGGAGGCGTACGCCTTCAACTGCCATAAGGACAAAGTGAGCAAAGCACCTCATGTCAAGGACCTTTGACTTGCAGGAAGCTGTTGCATAAGGGCAAAGTGGTGGACTTGCACCTCAGAAATATGTTCATCCAACTCATCAACCTCATGGAGCCACTGATCAAGCTTTTGGTCACTCGACCCAATGCATCCTGAGAGGTACATAGATATTCACGAATATTATGCAAGAACGCAATCAGGCGGCTAAATTCCGTGCAGTATTGAAAACATATCGGAGCATTTGCACGCTGACCCGCTGAAGGGAACGTAGTACTTCAGAAAGGGCGGACCAATTTTGCCAGATGAGCGGGGTGACGCCGGCATCGCATTTTGTGCGGCCAAATCCAAGTCGCGTCAGGCGAAGGCATTCTTTTAAGGCACATCCTAGGCTCCTAGACCACCCAAAGTTTCGTCACTGACAGCTGTCGGAAACGGACTCATCTATTGTCCGGAGGCGGAAGGCTTCGTTTAGCATAGTCAGCAAAGGACCTCATGCTGTGATTTTGCCTTCTCAGAAGTCTTGCCGATTACCTCGCAGAGACCGATTGCTTGTTAGAAGCGTGTTGCCGACCCCACCCTTGCGCCGGCGTTCCCGATTGTTTCGCCCTTTGAATTACTCAATGGTATTTTAGGAAAGTTGATCCATTAAAAAAAACTGTTCTTTGGGCGCTTGTGATGAGAACATTGAATACAACACTTTAGTGACAGCTAGAAAGACATGGTTTTATATAAACGGTTTTACCTACTGCACATGACATGAGACACAGACAAAACCTTCGAAGTGGGCGATCGGGATTTGTCAAACACCGATCACAACCACCCTGCAAAAAGTGCGTGACGATCCCGCACAAGTGCGCAAATATCAACAACAAGGAGTGCACTAATTGGGATTTCTTAACCTAAGCTCATTTTGTGGAATGACCCATCCACAGATTTTAGCAACTCGAGTGAGACGAAAGAAGTGGCTAACGAATTACTCAAAGAAAAGAACATAGACATTGGAAAGGCAGTGTCACGCAGAAATGCTAAACGTACGTTTCACGTACCAAACGTGAGCTCCGCGCTGAGCTCCGTGTGCTAAAATGGGGGGCCAAAGGCCCGGCCCGGCCATCCCGGTCTGTGAGGTCGATGGGATGAAACAGCGACATCGGACCGATGCAGAAAGCCTAAAGCGGCTCATTTCGATGTAGACAGGTGCGGTTTGCGAGATACAACCCATGCATTTGCAGGTGGCCGACGTTCTGGCAATTTCATCGTTCGAACTCGCGAGTACTTGGATGACTTGGAACCTGTTCATTGGGAGGTTGCCTAGGGGATGCTGCTCTTATTGCAAAGATGGTGCCGAATGGTGCCCACCACAATAAGTCAAAACGTTTGTAAGTCATTTACCATGTATGGGGTGCGTAGCACTGTGAGTGACGATGGGTCTTTGAACCGTTCGATTCCCAAGAGTTTTCAGCACACATCAAAGAAGGATGGCCATCCCACTCAGTGGCAAGCCATGCTGACTTTGCGAAAAAGTCCTCCAAGAGAGCATCCCTACGAAACAGTCAGTCCTTCCTTACCGGGTGGCGTGTCTCCTTCCCACCTAACCACGCAGGCCACACGACAATTCCGGCAGGCCATGCCGAACGTTCTCACTGATTTGTGGGCCTTCCCATCCTGCCAGCAACTGCAGGACAGCGAGTGGAACATTGTCCCTCGACTTTGAGTGCGGCAAAAGGAGCGGAAGAGTATGGTAGGAGCTATACTTGAAGTTGTGTGACCCATTCCGAGCGGCCTAGGTCCTAGGTGGTACTTTTTGTTGTCCCTTTTGGCTCGAGACTTGGAAGCATGGACATATGTCGCAAAGCACATGCAAAGAACACACTGTTGTCGATGTTTTGTGGGACCACCAATTGCATGATCAGGTGTTTGTGTTGCGTTGCATTACGAATTACGATGTATAATGCTTCTTCAGCTGGGGTAAATACGTTGAATATGAATCAATATGACCTATTAAGTTCACATGTGTCATTTGTAACAATTTTGTTTGCTTGCATTCTGCATGCTGTTTCGGAAGCCAGAAGCAGCCGCAGGCCGATTGTGTTTTGTTTATTTTTAGTGTTCATGCAGTTCGTTGCGCTTCACCTCAGTTTATTGATATCATTTTGGAGTCTAGTACTTGGCCACGATATGAAAAGCGAAGGTTCCAAAATCTTAGACTCAAAGGCTTCCGGCAGATCAGTTCAAGCATATGAAAACCCATGTCTTTGGAGCTGCTGGTTGCTTGCGGAATTGCTTGGTCAAAGCTCCGCTACCAAGGTGCAACCACCATGTGCAGGCAGGTGGTTTGGTCTCGGGATGAACTTCGACCTTAATCAATAAATTCCATCAAAAAAACGATAAGATATAACAAAAAAATATGTTTTTGTCCTAAAATTTGTTATATGCAAAATTAAATCATAATAATATTTAAAATCATTATACCAGCGTAGACCCCAAACAGAGCAATGTTCAAAAATGAGATCTCCGAACAATATGGCCAGCAATATTTCCTAGAGGAAGAAAATTGTAGTGCACTATGTAGACGCACATACAAGATTCAAAGGGAAAGCATTAAAATTCTGTTTTTTATTGACTTTACAATGGGACGCCGTATAAGGGCTAAAACATGAAATTTATGGATTTAGGTTGGGACATAAATGTTGTCTCTTTGTAAACACGAATGCGCAGACTCAATTAAAATGAAGATTGCCTTAGAGCACGGACATTTCGTTTGGCTTTTTCCTTCCTACGCAGTTGTTACTGCACTTGGCTTTTTCCTTCTTACGCAGTTGCCTTCTTTGATTTAGCCATGTATTGCGTTGACCTGTGTTTGCCATAGGTCGCAATATTTGACGTAAGAGTGTGTGATTGCTTCGTTGATCATCCAAACGAAAGTAGCTGCTAACCTAAACTGAAAATAGAGCAATGTAACGCTTGTGGTGAAAATATGTGAAAATAGTGTATTTCGATGCCAAGCAATTCGAAAGAAGTTTGTGGTGACTCAAAACGAAACGAGGATCTGCGATTCTTTACGAAATAAAAAAATCCTTCAAGACTATGGAAGACAGATGGCCAGAGCATCCAGAGCTTACTCGGAGACAAATGGGAGACAAGTGTGAAATCATGCGGCCAAGCACTCAGAGCATCCAGAGCTTACTGGGAGACAAATCACGAAAGGTAGCCTGGTAAGGACTACCTTGAGTTTGCTTTGCGAAGCAAAGGGATTGGCTTGAGAGCTTGCTCGGGACTAAAGATTGGTAGATCAATGTCTAACACCCCCCCCCCTCCCCCCCCCATGTGATGAATGATTGATAAATCAATTGATTCGACCCCCCCCCTGAAAAGTAGAGCCTACCTGTACAGGGTTCCACTCCAACAGCTGATATAGTGTGTCCATGCTTGACTGCTTCAAGGCTCAAAGAGCAAGAGGATAAGACTCTGCGCATAAAAGACACTAGCGGTCTGCACCTCTACCGTGTACGCCCTAGTCACTCTTTCAGTGGTAGCGGAGCAGTGATCCTGGAAGACCCAGGTGAGCTCCTTTCCTAGGCATAGAATTGCTTGTGGGCAAACGGCCATGGATTGGATTGACGACTGGGAAGAGCCTGATGCGGATGTGGCTTATGAGCCAGCAGCCTACGTGAATAGGCATGTGAGAAGAGAACCAGCAGCAATAGCAATGACAACACAGGTCACTACAAAGGTGCCCCCATCTTATGATGGAAAGACTTCATGGTTTTCCTATGAGGATGCCATAGACGATTGGTGTGATATCACCGAGCTGGAAGATGAGAAGAGAGGACCAGCATTGAGAAACAGATTAGAAGGAGAAGCAGCTGTATACAAGCGTGTTTTAGACAGAGATGCATTGAAGGCAAATGATCCACCAGGAGCCGGCGTAGAATATTTCAAACGAGTACTACGACCATATTTCGTGAAAGGATCAACCAATGTATTCCTGTATAGGTTCATGCAATTCGTGCGCTTCAATCGAGGATCAGCTGACATGATGAAATGGATGACAAGATTCCAGATTTTACTCCAAAGGCTTATGAGCAGTTGGATGGACATGTTAGAACCAGTCACTCAAGCACATCCACAAGTCCTAGCTCAGATGCAGGCAGATGCAGCGTTGACTGGAGTAGCACCAACGGCAGAAAGGCTTCAGGAAATCATGCAGACCATCAATGGCAATATGAGGACTTTTCATCAGAACGAATTTCCTCTAGGAGAAAATCTCATTGCCCTACTCATGCTGTCACTTGCAGATTTGTCTCAGGACCAGCGAAACACTTTGACTTCTTTGATGACTCATCGTGGCAGGGTCCTGCAGCAATACACTACAACAGAGTTGAGGACAGTGTTCATTGAGATGTTCTGCACGACAAAGACTTCAGTAGACAATCCTTTGATGCAGCCAACAGGTGCTGGAGGTAGAAGATCATTTCTCGTACTAGACGAAGGAGAACTCGATGGTACATTTGGCTATTGGGCCGAAGATGAAGAAGATGGAACAGAAGGATTTTTAGATGCCCTGGACGATGTCTTTTGGGTATATGATGATCAAAACTTCTCGTGGTTCCAAAGGAGATTCCAAGGAAGAAGAGCCAGAAAAGGCAAAGGAAAAGGAAGAAGAAAAGGAAAAGGTAAAGGAAGATCAGGCCGCAGATTTTTCAGACCTCGTGGAAAAGGAAAAGGAAAGAGACGAGGAAAAGGCCATTTTGCTGATGAGCAACAGACAACATATCCAGAAGAGTATTTTGAAGAGAATCCTTATAAGGACACTTGGGAGTCAAACCAAGTAGCATATGATGCCATTCTTGCCGAAGATACGAATGACTATCTTCAAGGAGAATATGATGATGCCAATGACTTTTGGCAACAGCTTGAAGAAGCATGGTTTTCCCACAAGGGAAAAGGAAAAGGCAAGAGAAAAGGCAAGAAAGGAAAAGGAAAAGATAAAGGAGATGGCAAACAAGATGCAAACTATGCAAATCAACAACAGCCACGTTCTTTACCTGCACCTTCAAGATCTTCACAAGCATCAGGAGGTCAACAAGGTTTCTTTGCACATTGTGTGACAGCAGCAGCTGAAGTCCATGACAGTGAGGTGGACTTGCTGTCAGGCATGATGACCTCATGTCAAGATGAAGCTGACTGCGCGGTCAACAATGGTGAGACGATCTTCAATGGCATGGGTGCCCCTGTGAGGTACTCTTTGTCAAAGGAGATGCTCACAAAGGCTCCTGATGGCTTTGCGCTTATGAGCGCTGAGGAAGAAGTGAAGGAGATGCAGGCCATTTCATTTTTGACTGAGAATCGCTTCCCGCCAACTATTGCAATCCTGGACATTGGATGCACTAGAGCTATGGGATCAAGGCGAGCAGTCGACCATTTTTGCAACTATGTCGAAAATCACCCAGATTGTGGATTATGGTACTCTTTTGAGTCTACCAAGAGCAAGTTTTACTTTGCCAATTCCCAGAAGGCGACTTGCTCTCAGAAACTGGTGATTTACATGTATGATCGTGCATGGACGATCCACCATACAGAGTTCGACATAGTGGAAGAAGGAGAAGTCCCTTTGCTTATGAGCTTGCCACAGATGAGGAACTTAGGTTTTGAACTCAGGCTGACACCTCAACATGCTTATCTGACATCGGTGCCTCTTGGTATCAAGTATTTGGAGTTGAAGGTTGCAGCCAGTACTCATCTTGTTTTGGACTTCCAAGATATTGCATGGTATCTGTCTGACGTGAATTTGCAGACTCGGCGCGAGAAGAGTTTTTACTCTCACTTCACTCACTATGAATATGGTCATATTTCTGTTGACCTCAATAGTGATGAAGATGTAGCTGAACATGCATATCCTGTGGTTGACTACTGGGAAGTAGATGTTCACAAAAGAGAACTGATACGTCACCACAAGGATTACAGAAAGATTCTGTTTCCAGCAACTAAGTCCTGTCCTGTAGACACTGACTTACTGGAAGACTTGCGACTGACAATCATCAAGAAGAAGAAAGGAGGAGAAGAGATCAAGAAGCAAGATGATTGGCGCAAGGCAAAATGGAAGGACCTACAAATTGGCTATGAATGGCGTGGTAGAACAATTTTTAAGTTCAAACCAGATGCCAAAATTCCAGATCTAAAGATCAGGAAGGCTGGCATTGAGCACCGTGGCATTGGTGATCCCGATGCAGTGGTGCGCTCCTCCTCAGAGAAGGTTCCCATTGCAAAGGACAGGGAACCAGGCTTCTCGTCAGAGAAGGAAGGCGCACCAGCCAGTGCTGCGGAAAAGCCCGTGCCGCCAAAGTTTCGGTATACTTCCAAGGGTTTTGATCCATTTTGGAAAGGACACAAGTCGAAACCATCTGAGCCTCAGAATGATTTAAAGGGTGATGATCTTGAGGAGTATGCTCCCTCAGAACCACCTGAGAGGCCAGAAGGTGAACTTGTAGAAATTCCTAAAGCATCAAAGGGACCATCAAGTGATAAACATGAACCACTTGAACCAGGTGATGGCGCTCTTGAGCCTAGGCGGATTTCAATCCCATTACCTGGTAGTGAAGTTGTTGCAATGACACCGGCATATAGGAAGATGTTACAGAGACTGGAGGACAAGGTAGAGCTTTATAAGCTTCATGTGAAGCACTACCATATGAGTCCTACTCAGTTTCGTAGACGTGTTTCTATGTTGAAGCTTCCTGACTCTGTTTTAGAGAAGTATGAATCAGTTGTCAGGAACTGCCGTGTTTGTAACACTTCCGTGGCACCTCCGCCACGAGCCAGAGTCTCCGGTATTAGAGCTTCATGTTTTGGTGATGTTGTTTTTGCTGATCATTGTGAGGTTGAACTTCACAAGAACAAGTATATCATCTTACTTGTTCTTGATGGTGCCACAAATCTTCTCTGGGCTACGGCACAGAAAGACCTCATAGATCAAACCACCATTCAAGCATTGAGGCAGTGGTCTGATGAGAACAACTGTGTTCCGAAGGCCATCGTAGGAGACGAAGCCTTTTTCACCGATGCTTTTGTTGAATACTACAGGTTCCATGGTATACAACAATGTCCTTGTGGGCCCAGAACTCCTTGGCCGAACCGAGCAGAGACAGCTGTACGTTTGTTCAAACGTATGTGGCATGTTATGAAGGTAGATCTGGATGACCCACGTTTTCGTGGTGTTACGGTCAGAGAAGTGGTCAAGAAGGTAGTTTGGGCAAGAAATTGTCAGTTGACTATCAGTGGATATTCACCAATAGAGATAGCAACTGGAAGACGTCCACCAGATCTTTTTGACCTTGAGACCGCAAGCCCTGAGCAATTGTCAGCTAATGCCGCCGCACAAGATCGTACAAATTTGGAACTACAACGTGTGGCTTTGAGAGCTCATCAAGAAGCACGACAAGCTCAGGACCTTCGAGCAGATCTTGCAAGAAGGACTATGCCAAGTGACGGTCCTTATTTCCAAGGAGAGAAGGTTTTTGTTTGGACTCAGGATTCATCAAAGTTCAAGGATAAAGGACGTTGGGTTCGTGCCACAGTACTTGGACAAGAAGGAGCTATGGTCCAAGCCAATACTGGTAAGGCAGTGATACGCGTGAATCAGTCAAAGGTTAGACGTGATCATGATGAGTGGCATGATGTTTCCATTCCGGCATTAGACGATGAGAATCCGGAGAACTTACGTGAAGATCACGAACTGTATGTTGATGCCGAATTTGGAAAACAGTCCTTTTTCTTCTGTAATGATGATCATCCTGATGTTGTTGAGTTACTTCATGGAAACAGTGGATTATCTTGGTTCCTTTCAAAGAATGGTGTTAAAGTTGCATCTCCTATGGATTTCAAGGCAGGATACAACTTTTCCACTATGAAGGGTCAAGATGGTATTTGGCAGCAACTGGAGAGATTGCAGCCCCACTGTATAGTGATCAACAACCCTTCTCCCAAACAGAACAGAGCTTCTATTTGGTTGCTATGTTGTAATGTGATTGAGTGGCAGTTGAGAAGGAAGAAACATGTGTTTGTGACTGTTCCCAAAGGAAACAAGTTTTGTTTGTTTTTGCAGAAGTTCATTTCTTCGTTGAAGGATCCGATTTTTAACTTTGATGTGAATATGAATTGTTTTTGTTTTTGTCCGAAGGGAATGAGTTACGTGACAGTCTTCCATTCCTATGCATCCTGCCAAGGATGGAAAGGTATTGGTGACTGTTCATTTCAAGCTAAAACAGTGCAAGCCACTAGAAGCAACCAGTACTTCAAGGATCCTGACTGGAAGAAGTTTCCGTTCTCATTTTTGGTTGAGATGAATCGTTTTCTTCCTTACAGTGAGACTTCCGACAAGCGTCAGAGTTTCCTTATTGAAGATCTTCTGGAGAACTTTGACTCTGGAAGTTTGTGTGGAACAGCTCTCTTGTTAGAGAGAGAAGCTCATCAGTCAATTTTGTTGAATTCCGTAAGAACGGAAGAGACGACGGAAATTCCGGTTCCACTTCGACACATACTACCACAAAGGTTCACTACTACTGAACTTATCAGAACCTTGAGGCAGGTAGATGCACTACCTCAGAGATCAGAGTTTGATGTGACAACATCCTCTGATTCTCGAATTGTGTCATTGATTCCAGGCCTGAAGGAGATTAGACGAAGAACCTTGCCACAGATGTATTTTGAGAGATGCAAGGTCTATCGTGGTACTTTTGGTAGAGTGCATCCTCTCTTCAACTCTGAGGATGATGCAGTGTTGATTATGTGGAAGCCAGGAAAATACCATCAGGTTTTCTTTATGTTTGTGTCACAACTGTCTCCTCATCATGAACAGTTTTTGGTAGATCATTGGAGTATGATAGTTTACGAAGCAGAGACGACAGGCGCCGTGAAGCGCATTGTGACTCCTGATGAAGTAGCTCTAGAGGATCCAAAGGATCAACCTCCAGACTACGGACCACCGATGGATGATGATATGGCTTATGAGCCGATTCCCGTCTCGGGGGAACAGCAGTATTTTGATCCAGATGATGAAGACATGTATCCGCCTGGTGATGGACCGGGTGGCAACCCTGATGATCACCAGGGTGGACAACCTCCGGGACCACCTCCGACAGGTTCCGTAGCTGGTCCGAATCAGTTCGGAAATCCCGATGTTCCTTTGGAGCAACTCGGATATCCATCGAGCGATCCGGAAGAGGCAATGCCGGAGATTACGAGTGAATCCCGTCCGCCAGATGATCCGGGTCAACCACCGATAGGGTTTCCGAGCGATACTGAGTAGGCGTAGTACTTATATGTGTACTTATCGTACTTATACTTATAAGTATGATAACTATGTTAAGTCTACTTATACCTAAGTAGTACAAGCGCGACCTAAGTCTGACCTAATTGTAACCTGGTATAGCCAAGGTTTTTCGAAGAACCGGTCATGTATCGCGAAACTCAACAAAACGAACACAAACCGCGCGCTGCGCGATCACGAATTTTTCAGTGGACGCAGTCGAAGGTGTCTTGACTTTGCTTCCAAAAGTGCGGCATGAAGAACCAGTCGGTTCGATCGACCTGCCACATGCAAGTCTCAGAGGTGAGACGCCACTGGCTGCCCCACACAGTCTGCGCGCAACGCTGCAGCGCGGCCATGCGGAGCCACCTCCCCGCAGCGCTCGCGTAGCAGTGTGTGACGCGGCCCCCGCGACCGTCTGTCCAGAGGACAATATCGCCCACAAACACTGTGGAGCGGAACGCGCGCAGACCCGTGGCCTGAACAGCGTCAGCTGGCAGCTGGCGTAACGCCGCCGGTGTCACGGCCCCCAGAGTGGACCAAGTGCACAGCGGCTGCTCCTCGAGCTCGGCGATCTGGGAAGACAGCTCCATGTCCAACACCGCCGACTGAAACCCTGCGCCATCGTTGACGCGCCGGTCATAATAGCCAAAGTAGCTGTCTCGTTTGTATGCCTTGTGCTTCCGCTCTTGCGTCTCTGCGCATGGGAGGTCCCCCAGTTGGAGGGCGCCAGCCGGCACGTGCATACGCCAATGGTGCTTCGGCTTGGCGCAGCTTTCGCCGTAAGCGGCATTGTAGCGGGCTTGGTGCACTTGCTGTAGCCGGTTCAGTTCTTCCACTTGGCCTGCGCAGAGCACTGGCGTTGGGCTGTAGCGCAGACGCGTCAGCTCCCGGCAGACCAACCACAGAGCGTCCAAGGACGCTATCACGGCCCCCCCGACAGCAGAGCCGCCAAACACACATTGGACGGCGTAGTAGAACATGGAAAACGCAGAGAGGGTCTCGCGAGCCATGCCCTTGAACTGTATTTCGTCCCAGAATTTCTCCCGAAACCACTCCAAGATAGCTTTGTTCCTGGGGCGTGTCACGCCAGGCTTCCACCACTCGCTTTCCCCGAGGGCCTTCTGTATGGCCCCGAGCGTGAAGCTCGGGAAGCTCGCCTCCAGCGCCGCTCGACACATCTGCATCTCCCACGACACAAGGCCGTTGGAGTAGTACAGATGCATGGTGTCGAACAGCAGGGCGCTCGGCGGCAACCACAGGCGGCACTGGGTCATGACGGGCGCAGCCGTCAGGCCCGACGTCTTCTCGAACATCTGCCGGGCTTGGCCGCGAAGGGACGCCAGCTCGTCCACCGCCGCAAACAGTTCGTGGTCCTCTGCCAGCACAAAGCGGTCGGCGCGCGCCTCTGACGTTCGGACGAACTGCTCTGGCATGCGCGAAGCCTCTAGGCGTTGGGACACCACATTGCTGCATCACCAACAGCAGCGGATACCTGCGGCGCCCTTGAAGCCGAACATGGCTCTGGCCGCGTCTCCGTCCGCCAAGCACAGCAGCGGCGCCTGCAGAGACACGCGCAGCTCGCGCCCGGCGTGGTTCCATGTGAACCCACTTCGGACACTGTCCGTCAGCCCCCGCACTATGGTGGCAGTGATGGCAGACATGCTGCCCGCCGCCGCTTGCGCAGTGCACGCTTGCACGGCGGCCACGCAGAGCCACGTCGCCCCCCTGAGGTTGTAGTCGGCCATGTGCCGGAAACCAACGTAGAATAGCGAGACCTTCTTCTTCTTTTGCACGGAGAGAATGTTCCCGCCGATGACCTCGTCGCTATATATGATCCCTTGCACTTGCGCGGTCTGCGCCCCCAGAGGTAACCCGCGCAGAAAAGCGTCGCCCCAGCTGGGCGCCGCGTCCGCCACGGTCTGCATGAGAGCAGGCAGCCGCGCCACAACCAAGGTCAACTCGCCTCCCTGCGCCGGGCAAGAGAGTCGTTGGAAGCAGTGCCCGTGCGCGCTGCGCTCGGCTTCCCGCGCTCTGCGCGCAGCGCGTGCAGTGACGCGCTGGTCCGCGCTCGGGTTCCATGCATTCCATAGCTGCGCCGCCTTATAGCTACTCACCTGCGGAGTTCTTGCCAGGCCTTCTCGGAAGATGGCCGGCGTCTCGGCCGCGCGTCTGCGCTTCATGCCGTCAGCCAAACCCTATCCCCTGGGGTTGGCTCGGGCCCAACTGCGCACGCGCGCGCGAGTGTCATGTCTATATGCACAAACGTCACTATATGATATATATATATACATATATATATCTCCTATATATATTATACCAACCTGGCGCGCGCAAACGTGATTCGCGGTCTGCGCACTCCGTCGCGCCCGAACGAGCACCTCTTTTCTCAGCCACGCGGCGCGAGATCCGGTCATGGGATTCCGTGCGTCGACCACTCTCTTTCTGGATATAAATATATATATATTATAAGTTTCGCTTTTCAACTCCACAAGTCAAGTGGTCGAGATTCCCGGCCGTGCTACTGCGTCCGGGTCACACCAAGTCCAGCCGCGCGTCCTGGTTGGTCCACCAGGGCGCGCATCGCGGACAGTAGGTGTTTCCTCAGCGCGAACGGTGCCAGGCGGGCGGCGCGCCTTCGCGCCCCCACGCCCAAACACCACAGCGCACAAAATTCCAACAGACGTAGAGCTCTCGCTCTTCAATCTGCCGGCCTAGGAAAAAGGCAAAACGCGTCACAGCGGCGACGTTGAAGTGCACCGCTTGCAGATACACTCCCGGAACTCGTCCGCCCTTGGGCGCGCGGGTCACGCCCAAGCTCTTGCCGGGAATGTATCTCTTGACCTCAAGGGCCTTAAACTCCAAGACAACCGCCATCGCGGAGGCTCGCACCACGTGTCCGGCGCCTTCCAGCGCGCGCCGACGGCGCACGCGCAGCCAAGCCTCCGGCAGATTGTCGCAAGAAAACAGGCCGTACACACCGTCATGTCCGTTGGGACCACTGATGAACTGGCCGTTCATCGCCAACACGGAAGCCGCAGCTCGAAAGTCCGTTCCATGGAATCGAGTCCGCGCTTCCTCCCACCGACCGCCTTCCTCGTCGCGAGGTTGGTCGGGCGCGCGTAGCGCGATCCACTCCGCGGCGGACAGGATGCAGGTTGGCGTGCTATACGCGCTGGCGCGGCCGTCCTCTGCGCGAGGGTGTGGGCGCCAAGTCCATTGGGCGCCTAAGGGCGGCAGGCTCACCAGACAGCCGGCGGGGTCGTCGCTCATAGCGCGGACAAAAAAAAGCGACGGGTGGACTGGCGGTGTCTCGAGGTCAGACGCTGCAGTCGCCGACGGCACTCGTATATACTCTGAAAACGAACACCCTCCCCCCAAAAGCCATAGACTGCGCAACCCGCGCTTTTCCTTTGCGATCATATAGATATATCTATAGCTGCCGAGCCCCTTGGCTCTGCACACGTTGCGGCTCCGCGCCCTCAGTTCTTCTCCTTGTTCTTCCCTGTCACGCGCACGCGCTTGGGGGCTGCCTCAGACCCTTCCGCGCCTTTCGCCCGCTTCTTGCCTTGTTTTTTGCGGCTTTGGGCTCTGCGGCTTTGGCCTCTTTCGTTGCGGCGCGGGCCTCAGACAAGGTCTGCGCGGCCGCCTCCACCGTGGCCTTCAGATCGCTCTTGTCGAAGGGAAGACTGTCGAGCGCAGCGTGAGGTGTCGCCTGCGCTCCGTGGATGGCGGCCTTGCTCGCCTCCGTCCAGGTCCGAAGCTTCTGGAAGGCTGCCTGCACGTGCTCTTGGTCGACACCGACCGCCGGCTTGTCAACCATTCGCTTCAGCGCAGTCAGCTTCGGGGCCATCATGGCCAAGGCCTTCGTAGCGAGAGCCTCTGTCTGTTCGTTCGCTTTCTTCTGCCTGGCGGCCGCCCTCTGTGCGTCCCTCTCCGCTTTCTTCTCTAGGCTCCCCTGCCCCTTTCCACTGCCCTTCGGGCCTGGCCGGTCCTCCGGCACTTCCCACTGTTCCGTCTCGTCCTCGGCCTCGCCCTTCTTGCCTCTCTTCTTGGTGGCCTCTTGCTCTCGGCGAAGCACATACTCGTTCACGACCTTCTTGCGCTCCGTGCGCGACATGGTCTTCAGACACACTCCGTACGTCAGACCCAGTTGCGGGTGCTGCTCTGTTGGACACTGCTTCACCTTGGCCTCGTCGTATCCCTCCTTGACCCACACCTCCAGCGGCTTGAAGGTTGCTGCGACCGTCGTGTTGCTCTCGTCCTCTCGGCGCACGGCGATCTCTTCCACCATGCAAGCGCGGACCACACTCCACTTCAAGCGCCCACCCGAAGCGAGCGCTGCTCGCTTGAAGAACCCGTTTCTGTCCTCCGAGGAAAATTCCTCGGGGAACCCGCCCATGTTGCGCTGGACAGCCTTCGCCAGCGCGAAACACGTCAGGCACCAAAACTGCGCCCTCCGTGGCCTGCCATCGCTCTCCGGCACCTCCCGAGAGCATCCATCGCAGACGCGGAGGGGGCTCGCTTGGGTCTCCGGCGTCGCTGGGACTAGTGCTGTCTCTGTTGCCATGGCGCCAAGCGAGGCACGCGTGTGTCTGCTTGTCTATGTACGTCTATGTATATAAGAACTTGAGCACGCTGCGGCGGCGCGCGCTCGTATACCTTCGAAAAAAAAAACAACTTCTGCTGTCGCGTGCGGGACATACGCGAGACAAGGCGAGACAACGCGAGACCCTGCCGCCGCTAACGTTTTGTGCGTGCCGCATGATTATGCTTATGGAGCGAGACAAACGCGTGACACGCGAGACAAGACAGGGTCTTTGCCCTTGTGTCCGGCGCGAGACAAAAGCGGGACATGTCTCTGATGTCCCCAGTCGCCTATAGCGGACCCAAAAGCCCCATCGCGGCCTCCACGCGATACTGCGGAGCCACCAGCAGGCCGCACACGTCCAGCGCGAAAACACAATCCGTCAAAAGGCGGCGCTCTGGCCAGGCGTCCTCCGCGGTCGACCTGTGCAAGTCTTGCAGGAATGCCATGGCCTCCATCAAGTCGTCCTGCAAGGTCCGCTGCTCTGCCGCCTCCATCTGCGTCAGACGCCGCAAAGACCGGGGAGGGGGAAGGTCTGCCAATCGGATGGGCCGGAATGCCGCGCCCCGGTCCCGCAGTAGACGTTTCTCAGCCGCGCAGGTCACGGCCCACATGGGGCGCGTCGCGTGCTGTAGTCCGCAGACCTGAAGCACCTTGCCCAGACAAGACCACGTGCGTTCCGTCCGCGCGGTGGCGGCCGGCAGCGTGCTCCTCTCTATCGCGGCAGCGACAAGTCTCATCTCCATTTCTTCCACCTCTAACGCGTCCGCCACCCCACGCCCGCCGCGGCCGTATAGGATGGCCGCGCCCGCCCCGTCCGTGCGCGCAGTCCTCCGCGACATTCGGAGAGGAGGGCCGCTGGCCGCTCTCTGCCGTCTCGCTGGGAGTCGTCTCCTCCGCTGGGCGCGGTCTCGCCCCGCGCGCGCCCTCCGGGAAGAGTCGAGCCAAAGCCGCGTGCGTCCCCCCAACTGTGTTGGTGTCTTATATATATATATATATATATTGACGTATATTTTTCATCGATATATTATAATGCTATATAGTCACAGTGCGCCACTATATAGAACTAGTGGTCGTATACATTGTATGCTCCTATATATATACTATAGCACTATACTAGAACTACTTATACTATACTACTGCTACTACTATACTGCACTACTATACTCTACCTATACTATATACTACCTGGTATACCTACTACCTGCCTACTATATAACTACCTATACTAGTACTATACTATATACTATACTACTACTACTACTACTACTACTACTA
>CAXAMN010025028.1:1196361-1209147 GCA_963970005.1 Durusdinium trenchii | reverse complement strand
ACTTATCATACTTTAACTATACATTATCTATACATATCCTGGTTATTTTATGCTTATAAGTACGACCGCCTACTAAGTACGGATCCCGTTCATCCGTTCGTGCCGTCGCCAGATTCGAACACGCCAGAGCCAGAACCATATGTTCCGGAGACTCGTGAACGTCACAGTAAGCACATGAGAAAGCTTTCTGTGGACTCCACTGATGCTTTGCCAAAGGCCAAGGTGAAGTTTCAGGTTAAACGTTCTAAGGTTCAGTTGCCGGGACATGACGAACCTATTCCGGCACCTCCGAAGTCAGTGCCAAGAAGTTTCTTTCCTGGACATTCGGAGAATCCGACAGCATCAAGTTCGAATCAGCCACAAGCAGCCGACATACCCGTGCCTACGAGCACAGTCGAAGACGATGACAATGAGACGATTGATACAAATGAAACAGATTCAGAACCTATTTTTGATGAAGAAGATGTGAAAGGTTTTGAGAAGGATCCAGATAAGGATCTGGACGATGAGAAAAATCTTTTTGTTAATTTTGACGATATGGAATTTTGTGTCATAGGTCCGAACCAAGCTCCTCCGAGTTTTAACTCGTATGATCCGAAAGGTTTTTCACAGTTCTGCCAGTATCTTGCGAAGACAATGGCTAAGAAGACGCCAAAGGCAGAGAGTGTGATTACTCCGGAAGTGCTCCGGAAGTATGCAAAGGAGATCAAGCAAGCTAAACTCGAGGAGTTTCGCAGCTTTTTAGACTTTACTGCGATGAAGTATCGAGACCGAAGAAAGCATAAGATCGATAACTATGTTACTGGTCGATGGGTCCTGACCATCAAGATTGACAAAGATGGTAACTTTAAGAAGTTTAAGGCCAGATGGGTCTGTCGAGGCTTCCAAGATGCCCAGAAATGGGACCTCCAGACGGACTCGCCAACCGCGACCAGGTATGGTTTTCGCGTAGCATGTCAGCATGCAGCCTCTTCTTTTTGGGACCTGTTGCACATCGACTTGAAAACTGCCTTTCTTCAGGGGGAACTTTACGACCTCGAGCGACGCGTTATTCACGTTCAACTTCCGACCGACATCGGATTGCCTCCGTATCTTGTCGGATTGTGCACCCGTTCAGTGTACGGATTGAGTGATGCGCCTCGTCGCTGGTGGAATCGACTCGACAAGTTTTTGCACTCACTCGGATTAGTTCCGACTCGAGCCGATCGGTGCACGTATGTTTGCTACTCCGGATGTTTGAAGGTTCCTAAGGCTGTGAACTACTCATCAGAGGAGATGCCAGCCGAACCGGAACCGGTATCATTCTACGTAGCAGGTGCGCCGCCAAACGAATTCCACGACACAGCGGAGGAAGTTCGTAGGTCTTTTCTCTGTGAAGAACGTCTGTTTTCGGTGTGTTACGGAAATAGGTCGGAGAAGACGGTGACGCGTAGCCTGCTTAAGGCAGAGGATGGAAAATGGACTCCTGTGGTAGATCAGGAACTCCAGAACTTCCTTGACTCTGTAGAGCACAAGGCAGGTTGGCACCAATATGCAAATGGCCATGCTCAAGTCGCTTATCGCGCTAAAGCTCTTCGTACTCCCGAACCTACGTATTCGCGTTCGCGTTTTTGTTTTCGGACTTCAATAGTTAAGCGTAAGGGTGTTTGGTGGCTTCTCGAGACAAACAAGGATATCAGAAACGAGAAGAATGCAGTGACGTTAGAGGAAGAAGCTGAAACACTTGTCAGTCTTTTTCTTCCTGCCGAACATACGTATACTGTGACACAAACGCCTCAGCTTACACCTGAAGTTGTGGAAGAGTTGCTTGAGCATTTTATGGACCCTGTGCATGGCAGTAATTCTAAGAATAGGTCACCCATTGGTATGTGTTGTTTACATGTTGATGATCTTTTTGTGACAGGTAATGATATCTTTTTAAAACAGTTCAAGGATATTGTGAAGTCACAGTTTAAGATTGGACATGAGGACACTAATGACCTGATGTTTACTGGACAACGTGTCGCTTGGAAGATGCAAGAGAAGACCAAGAAGAAGGAGTACATCTCAGTAGAGCAATCCCTTTGTGTTCAGGAATTGACTGAGATTATCATTCCAAAAGGTTTGAAGGATGAGGAAAAGTGTGACAAGGACATGCACACAGCCTTCAGATCCCTTCTTGGCAGCATAAACTGGTTACAATCCAGAACTCAATTCCAAGCATGCTACCAATTCTCAAGGTCAGCATCAGCATCAGCAGGACCTACAATAGGTGATTGCAAGGCCCTGAACAAGCTGTGCAAACAAATCGTGACTGACCCTATGGAGTTACGTTTTTGGCCACTTGAAGGTAGTCCACGTTTAATTGCTATGCCAGATGCCGCATTCAGGAACAACAGTGACAAATCCTCTCAACGTGCTATGGTTATTTTTATGGGTGAGCAAAGGAAGGCAAAACAGAAGAACACTAAAGGCTCACTTATCTTCTTTGAATCTTCCAAGATCAAGAGAACAACCCTGTCCACAACTGTTGCAGAGTTGTATGCATTTATGAAGTGTTATGGCACTTGCCAAATGCTTAGAGGCTTGATCAAGGACATTACAGGCTACTCTACTGACATTCACATGCGCGCTGATGCTAACAATCTTGTGACTACAGCTAGTACTACTCATGTTCCTGAGCAACAGGAGACTATTCACATGATCCAAATGCTTAAGAAGGAAGCATGCTCTGGTGCAATTGCTGACTTGTCACATATACGCACTCAGTGGTGTCTTGCTGACTGTCTTACTAAGAAGTCTGCTAGTCCTCAAGCTTTGATAGATGCAGTACGCAGTGGTTGTTTGAAGGAAGTCGACGCACATCCACCTTTTAGGTCTCTTATTGAACACAAGGCATATATGCGTGGATGGCTTCCTACAGTATGCACACATGTTGACTTTTCACATGATGTGTGTTATCTTGAAGATTCGTTGCACTGAGAGTGAGAGGAGAGAATTCAATGCATGTGTTTTTGTTTGAGAGAAATTTGAATTTCTTTCATGAATTTGTGCCTGCGGCTCAAATTAGCTTGGCAAGATCAGCGCCTTTCTTTCGAAGACTATTGCCTTGCATCGTTGACTACCTGTCATTTCTCAGACTTAGGACACTGGCCTCTGACCGGTGGACTTTGTATCAACAGAGATGACCGGTCAGGGAGCGTCCAATATGGTCAACATCTTTGAGTATGCTCGAAACTGGTCACAAAAGGTTCCTTGGGGACAACCTCAGAACTGGGCAAACCGTTTGAGACGCCCACGTACGCCAGTTGAGTTCCATAGGAACTCAGAGCAGGATGAATTGATCTTAACCGACATTCTTGCAATGTGTTTGGCACCTGAGAATCATGATAAGTTCAATTTTCGAGTACGATGGTTCGCAGAGGTTGCCAGATACGCTCTTGGCTATGTCACCCAAGAGGAAGAGGATGAATATGAGAGAAGTAGGCAGTTCGTGGCAACAAGAGTCGCGTGGAGGCAAAACGATTATGGGAAGATAGCCACGGGGCTCAACTATATGCTACGACATGATCGTTCTCTCGATAGGTTGATGGACAGTAGGGCAATGATAGAGCTTATGCCTCTGATCACAGAGGGGACTGCTCGAATGCCATCACCTTTTCGTATTTATCCTAATACTTTCTTTGCTATATTGCATAGCGATGAGAAGCAAAGGTTTCATTTGGTGATTCGCTTGGACAAGAATGTTTGGTACAACACAGGCAATCAATACGATATGCCCTTCTCCATGCGTTTGGGAGTGAACCAAGGGCATACAGGACTCATGCAGAACATCAGCCCAGAGAAGTTGAATCATAGATTGACTTCCATTGAGGCAAGATGTTTGGGACGTGTTTTTCATGTTACCAGAAGGGAGAACTGGGCCAGCATTGAGAGTTATGGTTTGATGAGAGACCCTCAAAGTTGGAATAGAAGGAACAGAGGTGAAGGAAGAGATTATGTTCATTTTATGTACAGCAATCCACAAACTTCACTTTACATTCCTTTAGGCCCAGGTACAGTGGCTCCAAGAGATTATAGTCAGCCTTTGTATGTGAAGCTGAATGTGATTCTTTGGCTTCGGGCTGGACGTCCTCTGTATTTCAGCAACAATGGAGTGGTGCTTGCACATTGTGATGTAGAGCCCACATACTTGGACATTAGTGTGGATGAACCACAACCACGAGATGCTCCAGAGCCAGCTAAGGAGTTGAGAAATCCTAAATCCGCAGAGGAGATGATGGAGCTCATCAATAGTGAGAAGGTGCAACAAGATAGAGTGCGAGCATTGTTCACCAGACTATCTATTGACAAGCCATATGCCAGAGAACTCCTCAGGAGAATTCATGCCGAGGAGCCTGAGACGAAGCAAGTCAGGAGGCATATGCTCTTGTGGTTGGACAATTTGGATTTAGGTGCCATCGCCCGTTTTGTCCAATATGAGAATCATCCTGAACGTGAGTACAATCGGTCACGATTGAGGTCACGTCAGTCGATGTCAGAAGGCCATTATCTTCAAGGATGGTCTTTAATTCCACCGAAAGAGATTGATGATCGTGATCCTTGGAGTATCTTAGGCTATAGTACTCCAAAGTTGATTGTCGATGGAGATGGTGTTACCTCAAGGTCCTTGTTTATGATTCACCCATTGGTTTTGAGCAAGGATCAGGCAAAACTGGTGAAGGCTGATGAGGAAGTGCTTCGTTTTGATCACATTTGGACGGACATCACTTCGAAGAGCTCAACAGCCAGGACTTCTGGAGAACCTCAACAAGATGAAGAAGATGACTCTGCTCATGTTGCTGAGCGTGAGATGACATGGTTCATTCAGAATGTCAACAACCTAGTTCTCAACCCATGGATGGTATATGACATTGGCATGGTATCACTCCATGATCGTGTAGGGACACGTGTACTCCAGAGCACTGGAGAAGACGTGATCCTCGTGAGGGATTGGGACAGGTTGACAAGGCACCAGAGAGAATATTTTTGTAGAAGGTACAAGTTGCTACGTCCAAGTGTTTATGGAACAGAGGAAGACCCCAAGACGTATGCACCGAGTTTTGAACCCGGAATTTCTCAGTGGATGGAGTTGGCACAAACTGGATACCAACAGTTTTTCTTCATCCGTGCTTGGGAGAATGGACGCCGCTGGGCTGAAATTCTGACAGACCATGGCATTTCTTCTGTAGAGCTTTCAAGCTTCTTGGATATGTGCAGAGATCCCAAATTGCTGGGTTGGAACTTTGGTATTTCAGAACCTCAGTGGGATAATTTTGGCAATACAGTGGAGGAAGCATTCAACAATCCTTTATTTGCCAAATTGCACTATCGCTTCAAGCAGGAGGAAGAGATTGGTCGTGTCATGCACCTTGTGTCAGAACTTGTTTGTGACTTTTTCATCAAGGTGCTTCCCAAGTGGGTTCTTGACCACTCGATCTTGTGGGAAGAGTTTATGATGTTGGATCCACACACAAAGCTCCCAGTTTACAAGACTTCAGAGGCCGCCTTACAAGCAGAAAGGAATCCAGAGAAGTATCATACACATTTTGCTATGAACTTCAAGAAATTCCGTTTTTCTGCAAGGATTGTGTGGTATTTGATTGATCGTGACAGGAATCATTTAGAGAGTTTTCTTCACAACTCCAACAGTAGATTTGTGCAACATGCATGCTATCAACTTCGTGAATATGTTCAGGCGCGTGTTGCAGTTTCTGATCCCTTGTATGAGATGATCAAGAAGGAAGAGTTTGAACGCCAATACAATTCCAAGTTTTTGGAGGCGATTTCTTGCTCTCGTGTTGTAGTTGAGCCTGTAAGTTCAGGGACGTATGAGCCATCATCGAAGCTGAACTTAAAGGTACTACAAGACATCCTGAAGGGTATCTTCAAGATCCAGAAGGATGAGGAGCTTGCCAAGGAACGTGAGGAAGAAGAAGAACAGGCAGCTCAAAACATCTCATACCTGTTGGCAGATGATATGGAGCTTGATTTTGATGATGACGATGTTCCAGTATGGCGCTCCATTGTCGACAAGTATAGAGGAGGTGATCAGGTGCTACAGGGAGAAGCTGTGGAGATTACTCACCTGTTCAGGGATCAAAAGGACAATGAGAAGGCGACAGAAGCTTTCAGTTCAGAGAGGACAGATTTTTATGAGACCTCAGGACCTCTTCCAAGAACCGAAGGAGAAAATCTTGTAGAGGACTTGCTCAACAGGGATATTGCAGAACAAGCTTTTGAAGCAGGTGAAGAAGTTCCTCCTTATACAAGAGTCTCCACTATCGCTGGTGAAGTTTATACTGGAAGTATGACACTTCTGGAAGATGAGGATATGGAAGAGGAAGTTCCTGAAGAAGATCCTGCAGTTGAACCTGAAAAGGAAGAAGAAATATTTGATGAAGATGCAGGTGTTTTTCCTTCAGAGGAACTAAAGATGGAAGTGGACCAGGAGGAAGCCAAGGAAGAGTTAGCACCACACTTTCTGTCAAGAGAGATAGGTGAGGACTCGACTGCATCGCACTTACCATCAGGTGAGATGGATGCTAACCTTGATGATACTTCAGGTCAGCGGAAATCTAAGAAAAGCCGCCTGAATAAGATTCCTGATACTCATTTTCATGAAGAAGTTCAGGATGATGCAACTATGGAAGAGAAGAAAGAGGCGGTGGAGAAAATAAAAGAGGTCAGAGAGGATGATGGAGAGAAGAAATTGGAGGCTGAAATCCAGGAATCTTTTCCATCTGAAGTAGTTGTTGAAAATGAGACAACAAAAGTTGACAATACCTATGAGCTGCATACTTCACCTTTGAAGTTGCTTGGAGAGCTTACAGGAGATCCAGGTATTGGCTTTTATCAACTATGCTTCAGGGAAACTCATGCAAGATTGCTGAATCATGTTTGTTTCAGAAAAGGTGAGATTTCCCATCCTCATTATCAGTCGAGGATCAACGAGGATGATTTTGTTCGATCCATTCGAAATGTCTGTCCAGTACCTCCACCTGATTGTTATGAACATGAACCAGAGCATGACTTGAAGAGATTCTTCATCAATGATGATCGCATCATTTATTTGGATGGCTATTATCAGGTCGATCCAAAGGCCCTTGAAAGGGCAGAACATGCTCGAGAAGAATTGGAGGAGACGAAGAAGGAACTCAAGAAGGAATTGGAATCATATGGTCCCAAGGGACCCAGTTGGGACTTTGTCACCTTCTATGAAGAGCTGTGCAGAAGGTTCCTCAAAGGAAGAATAGAAGAACCATATGGAACCAACTTATCGGCCAGCTCAGAGTCCTTGACATTTTTATCCTGGAACTATGGCAACATGGTTCGTGGTCAGAAGTACACCACACCAAGGTTTCTCCAAGGACTTGATAGTGCAATGAGGCCACGCAAACAGAGCGCCATGTCACTTCAGTATGAGCAATTTGAGAACAACCTTTTCTTCAACATGCTCTTCTTTTTACGTGCACATGTCGTGATTCTCCAGGAAGCTCATCTTCTTGTTCCTGCCAAGGAATTCATTGAGCAAAAGAATTGGGCAATTTGTTTCAATGATTGGGAGAATCTTGCAGTGATGGCTAGATTGGCACCAGGTGGATATGTCAAGATCATTGCTGGACATGACCAAGACCTTGGTCATTGTGAACAGCGTGATGTAACTTGGGCTATCTACGAGATTTGTTTTGGAGAAACAAGGCCTCGTCAAGATTTCAAGGATGCAGACTTTGAATTTGATGACTATGGTCCTGAGGACAAGCGTGTTCCACTTACTCGAGCGAACATGCATACCATCAGAGTCTGTAATTATCATGTTGATACACACCGTGCTGTGGATGCCCACCTACTGACAGGAGAACAGACAGCATTGATGCTTTACGAGTGTTTTGTCTATGAGGTGGACATTATTTCTGGTGATGCAAATAGTTTGGCCTACAGAATGGCTGGGTACAAAAGGCAGCCAATGGCTAACTACTATTACAGCACCATGCAGCATTGGATCCGCAGATTTTCAGAAGCTCGTGTAAAAGCAGATCCTGGTATCAAAGCACCTATTCCCAGAACATTTTACAGTTCAACTTCACAGGTACTAAAGAAGTGTGAGTTTTACTTTGACAAACTCTGGGAAGAATATTCTACGGTTGAAAAAGAAGAATACACCAAGGATCACAGCTTGGCGATACATGTTTGTCTACCATTGTTGAATGGGGTCATTCAATGAGTGAAGAGGAATATGAAAATTCCACAGTGAGCACGAAGGAGTTCATCTGTAATTTTTCAGAGAACTTTGCTATGATTGACACGGAGGTTATGTGCTCAAGGCCCACTGACGAGGACAGTCATGGTCCAATGTTTATTTTACTCAGACCAGCATCTTTTTCATCTGGAGACAGAAGACAGTATCGCATGGGAGCAACTCTTCATGAGGCGAAACTGCGGAGGAAGGAGAGACAGAAAGAGAATAAAAGGAAAGGAAGGCCGCCAACTTCTGGTCAAGCAGCTTCATCGTCTGCAGCGGCATAATTCCTGAGCGAAGGCTAAAATTTAAACGATGGCTAGGAAGTGAAGATACTTCTGGTTACAGTTGATACTTTGCTTCCAGGCTTGACTTTAAGTTGCCAGGCTGAAGTTTTAATGAACTCTGGTTTGCAACCAGGAGAAACTTTTTACCAAAGAAGATACTCCTGCATTCCAGGTTTATACGCTTTAGCATGTAGATAGGTATGGACAGTTTTACATAACTGATGATATCTATCATCATCGCTCCTATGAAATGACCTCTAATGGACAACCAGTCATGGTTGATGATTAAGTCATTTCATGATTTGCAATTGTAGTGCAAGATTTTTTTTTGTACATACATTTGCCGGTATCTCCTTCTTGTGTTTTTGATGTGAATGTGAAAGAGAGTCCTTTTGATGCAGTTTTATTTTGTCTGTGAATGAAAGCGGTCGAGACCACGTCACGAGAAGATTATTCCTCGGACCGTACGCTCCTTGCATTTTGCAAAGCATCTTAATTCACTGCATTGTGCGGTCTTGAATTTTAGTTCTTTGTTACGCGAGTGTCGTTTGATTCTTTTATAGGTCTCTGTAGAGAAAAAGCCGCTTTCCCTTTTAGTTTGATTTAGCTTAGGCCATAAAGAGCTAGTGAGCGCCGGTACATGGTATCTCCGCCTGCGAAAAGTACAGTCTCCAGCCGAGATACATTATCGTTTTGATTTTGTACTTGAGGTGAGTCAGCTATTGCTCCCTCACTGTATTTAGTAGCTATGAGATTATCTTCTCCAAAGTGTGAAACACACTGGATTAGATAAGTACATGGCACCGTAGTTTTCTTTTAAGTTGTCAGAGTTAGCTGGACTGTTTTAGCCTTGCAGTAGAAAAAGAGTATGCGACATACGCAATCAGCTAGAAGTGGACATGAATCTTGTGCCTGCTGAAAAGTAGAGCCTACCTGTACAGGGTTCCACTCCAATAGCTGATATAGTGTGTCCATGCTTGACTGCTTCAAGGCTCAAAGAGCAAAAGGATAAGACTCTGCGCATAAAAGATACTAGCGGTCTGCACCTCTACCGTGTACGCCCTAGTCACTCTTTTACCCCCCTCCCCCTCCTCCCCCCCTCCATTCCCCTCCCCGTCCCTTCCCCTCGTCGCCAGCACTACTAAATTCTGGACATAAGGTGAAATCATGCGCTTAATAGTCACAGCAGGACGACGCTGGCCATGAGGTTGCGCAATACAGCACGAACCCTGCGCAATGAGGTGGCAATGCAGCTTCGATGCCGCGCGTGCGCACCCGGCAGCCTGACACAGCGCGTACTGCGTTCACAGACCATATTGCTCGACACTAACGAGCATCGATGCAACACAACCTCTCTGCAAAGCCCTGTGGAGAAACCCCTCGCGTCGCGGAACACCATTCGATTCCGCCTTATACCCTAGCGTGGCGAAATCTTACCGCATCGTGGAGCACACCCACCATAGCGTGACGTCCATCCCTGGCAATACCGGCCGCACCCCTCCAGCACTATCCTTATAAGGGGGTTGGTCACTGAGTCATTGCGGCTTCGACGCAACGCGTGCAGGCCTGTAATCCTGACACAGTGCATGCAGCTGTGGGACCATAGCTGGTACACATGCGAGCCTTTACGCATTGCGACTTTTACGCACGCCTGTTTTCACACACCTGGACACAAACGAGCGTCGACGCAACGCAGCCTCTCTGCAGAGCCGTGTGGCGCAATCTGACCGTAATGGAGTTCCTCTTGAGCCTTCTTATGTCTTCTTGTGCTCTCTGGCTTTGTTGATTTCATCCATGATTGACCAAGGGGCACGTTCCTGAAACACCGGAGACAGTCCCTCACCAGAAAAGGTCCCGACAACTACTCGGTCCGTCTCTACCTTTCGCGTTTCCCCGCTCAAGTGGGAGACAAGCGTGAAATCATTCGGCCAGAGCACTGAGAGCATCGAGAACTTACTATTGTTGGGAGATAAATGGGAGACAAGTATAAAATGCGGCTTGCGCACTCAGAACATCCAGAGCTTATTGGGAGACAAATGGGAAACAAATATAAAATCATGCGGCCAGAGCACTTAGAGCATCCTGAGTCTTGAGCTTACTGGGAGACAAGTGTGAAATCATGCGGCCAGAACAAATATAAAGTCATGCGACCAGAGCATCCAGAGCTTACTAGGAAACAAGTGGAAGACAAGTGTGAAATCATGCGGCCACAGCACTTAGAGCATGCAGAGCTTACTCGGAGACAAATGGGAGACAAGTGTGAAATCATGCGGCCAAGCACTCAAAGCATCCAGAGCTTAATGGGAGACAAGTGCGAAATCATGCGGCCAAGCACTCAAAGCATCCAGAGCTTACTGGGAGACAAGTGGGAAACAAGTGGGGGATAAATGGGAGACAAGCGTGAAATCATGCGGCCAGAGCATCCAGAGCTTACTCGGAGACAAATGGGAGACGAGTGTGACATCATGCGGCCAAGCACTCAGAGATCTAGAGCTTAGTGGGAGACAAGCGTGAAATCATGCGGCCAGAGCACAGAGCATCGAAAGCTTACTGGGAGACAAATGGGAGATAAGGGTGAAATCATGAGGCCAGGAATATAAGACCGGAGACAAATTCAAAATCATCCGGCCCCAATATGCACCCCTTTAAAAGGAATAAAATCCCCTCACAGGTAAACCTTTTTGGGGAATTAATATATTGTATTTATTTTTTATTATATATATATATATAAATAAGAAAATTTAACATTTAGATATTTATTCATTTTCGATTTGAATTGATTAGGTCTGCACAAAATTTTAAGGAAAAGGTCGTAGCTAGGAGGTCCGATAAATCCATTGTAAATTTAGTTTATTGGCATCATTAGGTGTTCGTGCGGCACAAACCAAAATATATATTATGTTATTTTTGTTATAATTGGATACAACATTATTTTATGAATATTATCGATTATTTTTTTAGATTTTGTAAGCATATATTGGGAATGGTCTTTATTGGGCATGATAAAATGGTATGGTTTTAATGCTAAAATTAAAGATGAAAATCGATATAATTCGGCATATATACATCTTAATGCGAGGAAACATAATTATGATATTATGTTTGATATTTAGATTTGGAACATGTTTATATAAGGTATAGGAGGATATATGGATATTTATGGAAATAGATATTGGTGAAAGGTATGTGAATAAATATATATATATATTATATTAATTATTGGAATTTATATTTCTTTTCATCCGGAAAATGGAAAAGGATGGAGGGAAGATTCCTCTGATTTTTAGTATTATGGGTAAATCTTGAATGTCATCCCTAGGATTTTTATTCTTATTTATGAGGAACGAATTATTTAGTCCGGATACATCCTTGAAATATTGTAGCATTTTATTGCGTTCTCCATTTATGGTCTTGAAATTATCTTGCAAGCAAGCTGCGGAAGGGCTCCATATCATTGAGATTAGCCGAATATTCGGATATATTACCAAATAAATCTTGAAGATATATATCCTAATGTCCCCATAAAATTGAAATCAAATTACTAAAGGTCAAAATAGCCCATATTTCTTGGAATATCATTCCATTGACGTAATATATAACGATTATTCGCATTTTACAATTTTAATTGAGGTATGCCGTGCGCTAACGTCGAATTCCATTTGCAGGCTTGTTAGCCTGAATTTCAAAAGGATTAATTGGGCAATTTTATTTCTATTAGTTATATTTAAGATTTCGAAAAAAATTATGTAACATTTCCGACCGGATGAATATATCTATCCTTTAAAGGATGATAATTTAGAAATCTTCCGGCACCTGATTTCGATTTATGGGTTTTATAATTTAGAGAAGTATTGAATCAATTCGGTTCGTATTAAGAAATAGATCAATTTATACGATGATCGTTTCTTTGATTTTTAATGGTGGAATTGGCTCTTGTTTAGTATTTGGCTTATTTATCCTAAGAAAGATAATTTGACTATTTATCTACAATAAAAATTTTTTGTTGGCATTAACCAATCATAAAGAGATCTTTTTATTATCGATACATAATTTATTCAATCTTTAAATATTTTATTATTTACAAAAACAAAATATATATGGATCGATTAAATATTTCTAATATTTTATCTTTTTAAATATTTTTTCGATATTATAATTATTAATCTATATTATTTTTATATTATTAATTTTCTATTTATAGATATTTACTATAATATATCCTTATAATATAAAAATATTTAA
>CAXAMN010025028.1:1166149-1196351 GCA_963970005.1 Durusdinium trenchii | reverse complement strand
CCATGGCTTGCAAGTGCGGTACGGAGATGGCCACTCTGTCGTCATCACAGAGGCATCTGCCTCCACAGCCCGTGGATCCGGAGGTACGGGCTGTTCCGACGCCGGCTGCCACCAATGCTGTCTACCGGCAACTTGAGCAATGGCTCCCAATGACAGACCGAGAAACCGACAATGTATTTGCCCTGACAACTCGAACATACAGTGCTCAGCACCTGCAGGGCTTTTTTCAGCAATCGGGTGGGAGTGCCAATGCGGAGACAGCAGTCAAAGTTGCTGGCGCAACAGCCAAGCACTGTGCAGTCTTGCATGGCAAATCCACCTTTTTGAGGGGTACCTCGCGAGGCAATGATTATGACCATGAATGCTACACACGCGCCAATGTGGCGTACAGCAGAGCGACTGACCTGACGCGCCCGATCAATGTGCAGGGGACCACTGGCATGTCACAAGTCCTATCTGCTCTGCTCCACGGAGTCTGCACAGTGTGTACAAATGACCAGCAGACATCCAAGGCCTTCATCCAGGGCGAATTCCATAAAATGGAAGTGGGTCTCAGAATCCACGGCTGACTCTATGTAGCCACAACCGCTCTGGAATGGATCTCTCCCTGTCTGGTCGAGTATCACCAGGGACTCTCCCGACGGCTCAGGCTGGCCCTTACATGACAATCCTACCTCACTAAAGGAGAAAAGGAACTTCTAGACCATCAGCACCCAGTGCACGGAAGAATACACAGTGGTGGCCTACTGTTTAGTTGCGCATTGACCGGTGCACTGAGCCAGACTGGTATGTCCTGCCAGATGGGCACCTTGCCGATGCCTGGAAGTTGATCCATGCAGCGCGTAAGGGGGGTGATCGCTTCTGTGTAGGAAGAGAAGCACGCTGTGCCTTCAGACAAGCCGATGACGCTGCCAACAGAGCCAAGGACTATAGCTTTGAGTCCCACACAAGATCCACTTTTATGACGTGGCGAACTGAATCAGCCTAACTCTCTCCGCCTTCCCCCTCGACCTGGGCTCCTGCAAAATGGCTGCTACTGGCAGCGCTTGCCGTCGCGCAATGATGATGCCGCCCAGTCAACGATCCAAGCCGAAGTCAGCCTCACGGAAACTAGCTCAGTAGAAGGTGAAGAAGATGAATCCCCGAGTGAGGAACTGGAGCCGGCTGGCACGGATCATGCAACTGAATCCCCAACCTCCCCAATCTTAATTGACAGCACAGAAGAAGAGCAAGCAGGCTCACGGAAGAATGCAACAGAACCCTCTGCAAACGAACGCCCGCCGAGACGATTGTTACTGCCAGTGAAGAGGCTGCATCCAATGAAGGGCGGCACAGCGAGTCTCCAACGAGTCCAGTTACACAAGAAATGGACAGGACTTAGCTGCCAATCGAAGGAGAACAAGCAGAAGAAACTGAAAGCAGCACAACTGACGAGGATGACGGCACTGAGGCAAGTTCCTCCCAGGATACAAAGATACTGACACCAGCCTCACAGGGGATGTTCCCCACTGGCCTCCCTTTGAAAAGTGGTGGCTCTCGCGCTGCCGTTTGGTGGGGCCACACCATGAACACACGGACGTTTTGTGGATTACGGCCAACCTGGCCAATGGACTTCGGGGGTTTCCCTACTACTGGGCAGGGGTTTTTGTCCTGGAGGCAACTGTCCAGCCCTCTGCCCGATACCTGCCCACGGCATGGGAGGCAGCCACTGATCAGCAGCAAGTGGGAACAAACCGGCCTGCGCCTGGCCTTCCTCCTGATGAAGTGGAGGACCAAAGGAAACCCTTAGAGAGCACAAGAACTGCGGCAAATACTGCTTACGAGGTTGAGAGTGGTCACCCGTGTGGCTGCCCTCTTGTGCCTCTATCTGAAAGCAGTCCTGGCAGCCTCCAAAAGAGGAAGCAAGGCAACGCAGCCAAGAGGTAAAGAGTGGACAAGGCCCCTGCCCACAAGCAACAGCACGGCCCAGGATGCAAGGGCCTTTTGCAGTCAAGTTCAAGGTGACCAAACCAGCCGAGTACCCACAGGGACGGGGTGAAGAGCGGGGGATGATTGATGCAATCCAACACACACCGCCACCGCCGGAAACGGGCCTTCTGAGTATGGCGGCGGCAAGGTCAGCTGCAACAGCGGCCACTAACCCGCAGATGCCAGCTGCGGATACAAATGACCCAGAAGGGCACACATCAACCAAGGAGGAAGCCCCCGCAATTGAGATCTTTCTTGCTGAGGCAGATGACCAGTTGGGACCGGTTGATGCTGACATAGCACACCTCGAGCAGAGAGCTGTGCATTCGCTTCGTTACCAAACGCAAGCTGTAAAGCACAGTGCCTACACTAGTACTAATTCTGCAGATGCAGACACGACAGTGAGCCTGTATGCCAACCTGCCACAAGAGTGGCCCCTGGCACGTCTTAGTGTTCAGGTCCGCCACATCGGTGCGCTGCTGAGGGTCACCCTTTTCCGCCGAGTAGCTGAGCTTAATTTCCGTGGAGTCGACTTTCGGTCACTGCCGCGTGAGGCAATGAGGAATGTCGTACATGACACAACATTGGAGGGGAACTAGCCAGACGTCTTGCGTCACTTTTTGCCTTCCTCAAACCAGACCCAAGTGTCGGCGCGCAAGCGGACACGCTGGGGCTAGCACTCTATGCAGACCCGGCCTACTGGCTTTATGCACTCCTATCCTATTGTGCCAAGGCCTGCGAGTCCAAAAATTGAAGAAGCCAACGGGACCCCAGTATGGAAAGCAAGAGAGGAGGGAGGCACACCAGACATCGAAGCCACAGGCAAAACCTGGCGCTTATGCAACCAGTTGTAATGTCCTTTGGCTGCAATCAAAGCCTTGGCAAGCCGGACCTCCCTATCCACCACATATATGTCTACTTCCCTGTCCAATTCGTGCACAAGTTGGTCGCACGCATGAAGACAGACCTGCTCTTCACAGAAATCACTCCAGAGGAAGGGAAAGAATACAAGCATAACAGTGAAAGCGAGACCAATAGCCCATACATCGTTGTGGGCACACATGAATGCCCGTGTCCCGCGAGCACCTTTGCAATCCTCCCGCACACACCCAGTCTTGCAGGGGCTTATGAGCAAGGACTGCTGGATGGTAATCTGGGCCAAATGGTCTCCTTCCAATCCACACACACACAAGTATTCTCCGAATTGAAGTGCCAGTGTGGCCGGACGTGGGGCAAGCAGTGCTGCCCCCTGCACAGGCCAAGGGCCCGACCACATCCCGGAGAACTGCCCTCCAGACTGCCAATGCTCGAGAACAGAACCGGGCAGATGGGCCGACCCCACAAACACAAGAAGGCACTCCTGTAGAAATCGCCAGTGCAAAGAAGGCGGAGGAGGAGGCAGAGGAGGAGGATGAAGAAACTTATGTGGTGCCAGAAGGGCAAGGCTGTTTCTCCTTCAGGCAAAGCCTCCTTCTTAGAGCCAGAGACACTTATGCGGCTAGATGCACTGGGAATAAATATGAAGTCATCTCCAGATGGCTCCTCACAGGGCTTGCGGTAGTACTATCGAGGCAGAACTGGCAGCTTTTGGCCAAAAGAGGGACGCTGACTGCCACCCCTCAAGACCTTTTCAGGCGGTACTACCAGATAGGATACCATGCTGGCCTCAAGGATAAAGCAGTACTACCATATGCGCTCCCGATACATAATGCCATTACGGATGTAGAGTGGCAGCGCAGGGTCAGGTGGTACTGTCATTCACGCTACTTAGCAGACATGGACACTCTGTATGCTGACCGCGCAGGGTCGAGGTTTGACGCTTTCTACCATCCAAGCCATGCAACACGACCAAACCGAAGGTGAACAAGATCAAAGCAAGAGGGCGAACTAAATGAGCTTATCAAGCTAGATAAGCCAATACTACACTGAGCAACACTGAATCGTAGAGAGCAGACATAGGGGGGTTGTGCAGCACTCAGGAAAAGATATCCGAGATGGATGCATGAGAAGCTTATCACCCAAAAAAATAAACCAACGCAATGCTTTTCTGAGGTGTGATAACCTTGTATCTCCGCCGTTGCAATTCAGCAATAAATAGCAAACGAGCGAAGTAGGCAGTTCTTGGCTCAAACAACAATAGACAGCAATAGAAAGACTCCACCACTCATGGAACTTGCTAGCCTCTCTAGGGCCAGCACCCCCATCGAGAATGAGCCAGTTATGGACTGCTGCTTGGTGCTAACAACCCTTTCGGGCATGACAATGCACGTCTCTTTCAGTGTTGCAAAATTCGACCGTTTTGAAGACTTCGAGGACCAGGTTATGGACTATCTTGTCTCAGTGACTGACCTCACAGTGTTTGGGTGCTCGATTGATTTCTTGCACCTGGCCACACAGACCTACCTAGAGGACCCAATCTGGGACAAGCTGCAGCAGAGCACGGAATACTGCATGATCTTTAGGGATTCCAGTGAAACCCTGCACACGCAGGAACTCCTAGAAGGGTGTCCCATATATAACGTCCCTCTTGCTGTTCATGTTCCTATGAATCCAGAAGAAATAGTCCCGGAAGGGGCCTTTGCAGGTGCACCGCGTCTGCGTCATGTCAGCGTTGAGTCAGGTATCAGGCTCATCGGTGCAGATGCTTGGCAAAATTGCCGAGAGCTCCGCATCGTCAAATTGCCAACCACTGTCGTAGGCATTTCAGATAATGTGTTTCGCAATTGCAAACTGCTCAACAGTGTCTCTGCTCCTGGTTGCCGGCAGTTTGGCTACAAAGCCTTTGCAGAGTGCTGCTCGTTACAATGGGTGTATGCAGCTGACGGCGTTGCTAACCGGTTTAGTGATGATACTCAGTTCAACCTTGCTGAATTTACCCTGCGAGAGCTGCACTCCTCAGGCGGGAGCTTGCCGCAAACTGCTGCCAGTGACTTGGCACTTGGCTGTCTCAGCTCCACAGGAATCACGATGCTTACGCTCACCCAGGGTTTTTCGGTCAGAGGTGCACATGCTTGTGATAGCTGTCACCTACTCAAGAAGGTTGATCTCTCCAACACGAAAGTTGAAGAACTACAAGAATTCACTTTCGCGCACTGCACTAGCCTCAAGGAAGTCAGCTTCCCGCCGACCCTGCGTGCCATCCGGGTCAAAGCCTTCATGAACTGTGCAGCCCTGTCGGAACTTGCCATACCGCCCTCGTTAAAGTACATAGGGAGTGGGGCCTTCTTGGACTGCACAGCCCTTAGGAGACTTGTCAAACTACCAGGTCGGCACAGATGGCAAGGTGTTTATGCAGAAGAAAATGCTTTCGCCATTTGTCCAGAGATGAGATGGCCGCCCTGGCTACACATGATCCCTGACATGGGATACATCTCTGGTCTTGGGTGAAATGATCCTTTCAGCAAATCGCGGCAATTGAGAATGAATGACTGCCGGTGCAGTTGTTCCCCTCATGAACCAATAGCGGCAGCTGCTGGTAGTCATGGTCATGGTCCCCATGCCCGTAGTCTGCCGCAATCTATTTTGGCTCAACAGTGAGGGAGCGATGCTGCACTGAGTGGTGTCTGCCATGCTTGCTGATTACAAAAGGCTGCGGCAGCCACCGTACCCATTTCGGCATATCTAGGTTATCACATCTTAGAAATGCATTTGCGCGAGCATATGCCCCCCTCCAAGTCAAGCTTTTGTCAGTTCTTTCAAATCGATTAAGTTGCGTGCACCCTCCAAACGCTCTTCTTGCAATATAAAGTGGTGTAGAGGGCACGTGAACCTCCGTTTAAGGAAGCACATTTGAAGAAAGCCTCTGCTGATCCCATCCAGGCAAAGTCTGAGGCAAGCACCAGTTCTGTAGGCCAGCTTCTAAAAAGCAGCATTCCGGCAAGCCTCGCATCAGTCTAGCAGGTTTGTGCTCCGATAGCTCAAGATTGCTGCGACGCAAAGCTGCGCATTTATGGAAGGCTCGAGGCCATGGCTCTGCCTGCGGCGCAAGCTGGTTGACAGTGTCGTTATTGATTCCAACTTGCAGCAACGCACTCTTCAAAAACTTGTGTTCCAAATTCTCTACAGCCAGGGGCGAGGACTCTGCGCAATGCATAGCATCGGCTAAAGACTCTCGTTTGTAGGCTCAGCACTGTGCTGTCCAGATGCACGATCTGGAGGTGCTGGCAGTTATGCACACTCTCCTGTGATCCGGTGACCTGCATCGACTTGCACACGCCGTACCCTTGTGAGATGTGAGAATGCTTGTGGAAAGATTCCATCACTGGCTTGAAAGGGAACTCGAAGGGCTTTGGTTTCTCCTTGTATTTGTCCCTTGTGTTCAGCTTTTTCGACACAGGGGCTCACGACGACCGTGAAACAGATGGGATCTACGAACTTCTGTTTCGAATTGCAATAGACAAAGTCCAGCTCGCAACAAAAGGTGCTGCTTTCCTGAAGACAGTCATTGTCGTGGAGTTCAATTGCTAGCTGGGCTTCCTTCCCAGCCAATGTGGTCAAGATCAAATGGATGACCATTGGCCGATCTTCGCTCCACTGCGAGGTAGACACAGAAAAAGACGATGATCAATGGGCAGATGACTCCTTTGCTGCCCTCGAGTGAAGACATGCTCTGGCGACGTGATGGCTGCCAGGCCTTTGTTAGCACCTGTGCGCTGGCCTAGTACAGGTCAGGCGCTGCCCCAGTAGAACGTCTACACGCGTCTACTGCCCATCAAGAAACCTCCGTACCCCTTTGGCTCAAGGCGTCTCGGCTCAAACTCGCCGCAAAAGCCGTTGAGCTAGGAGGTTCAAGACTACTTCTTAAAGAAGAAGTTTTCTCGGGCCGTTACGCGCAGTTAGGCTTGTGTAGTTAAGACTCTGCACCTTTTTTCTACCTGCATTTGTGGTGTCCTTAGACACCGTACAATTCTTTTCAAGTGGGGTCCTTAGACTCCATTTGATAGCAATATCCGTCAACCTTCCTTTAAGCACGCTCGAGGGGTGTCCTTAGACACCTTTTGAGATTCGTCTAGGTGACAGCCTTCCTTTAAGCACGCTCGAGGGGTGTCCTTAGACACCTTTTGAGATTCGTCTAGGTTCTTTTAGTCTCCAAGAATGGTTTCTAAAGAAGTCTCTTGTACGATCTCGCAATTTATCTACGATGATATCCTCGATTCTTTTGAGGCGAAAGGAGTTTTTTCACAGCTTAGTGGACTTTCCTTAGCAACCTCACCACGTATCCTTTTTCTTTGTCGTTTTCCTAGCATGGTCAACACCGCCCGTTTTAGCCGCAATCTTTTTGTTGTTGGAGAAGATGAATATCGCAACATTTGCGCGGTCGTTACTGGAAATCACCCAATAGATATTGTTATCTATGGAATACAAAGTCGTTTGCAAGATAATATTTTGCAGCTCTACCACTCAGGCAGTCAACTACGACACGTATTTCTGTTTCATGAGTGCTCTTTTAGTGCAACTTGTATCGACTTAACTATTGGGGTCTGCACTTCGCTACGAAGGCATCGAGCTCACATACAGCGAATCAGCAAATACAAAAGCTTCGAATTCGCACAAAACGGTCGCTTGCGCACTTTTACCAAAGCTACTTACTTCATTGCTCTCAGTGCCACTCATAATGTAAATAGCTTTGAAGTCTATTCGCCAAGTCTGGAATATGCTGAGACATGGCTTTGTTCCAGCAAGTCCCTCACACCACAGGTTCAAGCTGCTATTACTGCCGTGCCAGGAATCTTTCGATTTCGAGTCTATACGCATGACCCCCCTCTCCATACAGAGCTTGGAGCAACAGATCGATGCTGTGTCAGTTTCGGCATTGCTGAATCTGAAGTTCGCATAGTTACTGACACCCTTACGTCAATTTATGCTTGTCTAAGTCAAGAAATTGCATCCTCTACTCAACAAGACCTCCAAAGGGTAATTCCCCTTTTTTGGAACATGCGTTTTGGTGATGCCCCCACCTTCTATCGCTTTCGAACTGTCACTTTTCTTGACATTCGATCTTGCACGCAAGAAGAAAGATGGCAACTTCAGAGCATCTTAATCGATATGAATATTCCATACTACATCCAAAAAAGATTGCTCTTGGTCATCTATGCTGAAGGAGCTGAACTTGAAAATTTCAGGCTTTGCACCTTCCAAGAACAGATTAAGATTCCCTTCGGCAAAGAAGAAGGCAGTTTACAATGTTCTTTCACTGTGGGAACCAATGAAAACAGTTGGACTGTTGATATTAGCACTACTGGAAGTGACACTCATGAAGCCTTTCAAATTGAAGACGATGGATCGCTCATGATGAAGGACGGGACCGTTGATGTCGATTTTAGTGAAGAGTTGCAAAAAGTTCTGGGCGCTATACAAATCCGGCCTGCCATAGTACATGTTCAAGATAAAGGTCAACAGAAAGTTGTTGCCTTTTATGCCTCACCTGCCTCATTTTTGCGGATACCTGGTACCTTTGTTGACCACAAAGCATATAAAAGAATCGTCCACTATAAACAGCCTGACGTCCATACTACTGAACGGACCTCCAACATTTACGTCAAAGAAACCAAAACTGACCATCATGTTGGGGCACATAACAAAGGACTATGTCAAGGTGCCCGGCTTAGTGGATTTTTTCCCCTACCAGGTAATAGTATGTCGCGCAGAAGATTTGGGCAGCTACAAGCCTTCAGCTTTGAAATCGGCAAGAGAGACGTTGCCGTTGATCTACTCGACGAAATAGTTCCTATTTGCTTTGTTGAAGCTGAACTCTCTATGAAAGAAGTCTCTCACCTTCTTGACATTCTGATGAAGCAAAAGCATCTCCTAGATCATCACACAATTTTCCTTGAATGCACAACCACGAAGCCACCCCATCAACAGCACAATGGAGATGTCATCACAACTTTGCCTGAGCATGAATGTATTGTTCAGTGCCAAATTGAACATGGTCAAAAGCTGCAAATACTACAACCACGTTTTGAAAGAGGTAAGGTCTCTCGGTGTTTCAGCAATGCACAAGAGCTCAGTGTCTATGACCGTGCAAACCTCATTCTCTTCCTACCGGGTCAGATAGAAATTCATGACGTCTTTAGGAATGCACCTGTTGGCCGCATTCTGTCGATTTGGTACAACAGTCTCAATTCCCATAAAAATCATGCCACGGAAGCTTTTGCAACCAATCAGACGTCCGATCTCACAAGCATCAACCCACAACGTATTACTAACGCCCAAAGAGATGCCTCTTTTGCTGGCGTGTGTCGTGATAACAAACAATCACCTACTCGTTCAATCCCGTCTTCGTCGGACCATAATCAAGATGCAGTCAGTCCTCTACCAACAGAAATCGATGCAACTGTTTCCACATCCCATGAAGAAGAAACGACTTTGAAACAAAACCTTGATTTGTTGTCCGATTGCTCACTGACCAGAAAGAACCTACTTTGTAGTGAAATTGCTACATACCTTCAAGTAAAAGATAGTAATGAACATCGAGACGCGAATCAAGAAAGTCAGGTTAGTCCTGCATCTTCTCTGCCTGAATTTGCTGGGACACCTGAACAACTCTTTGTAAGCAAAACTTACATCTCCAATACCCAAAATGATCTTAACTCTGTGAACGAAGCAATGCAAGTTGATGAAAGCTCTGCTTTGAGCTCTGCAAACGGAAATATTAAACAAGTTTGCACTGTTTGTCCAAACGGCTTACAGCAATCCCAAACCGGCAACACGGAAACTCGTCAAGCTAAAGAGCATCCCGAAGAGAAGGTAATTGTTCCCTTCAATGAGTGCCCGTCAGGGAATGAAGCATCTCAGCACTCGACTGATTCGTTTTGTGAACAGGTTTACCTAGATTTACAACAACAATTAGAAGATGATCCAAAAGAAAAAGTAGGCCATCGAGCGCCTTCGACCAAGTCAAAACATTCTGTTGAAGTGACCACTGACAGAAAGCCTACCCCTAAGAAAAGTGCTGGTGACCTGCGTCGACAGTCGGCCAAGAAGCCCACTCCAAAACCTGCCCCGAAACGAGGTGATGGCCTTAGCCATCATCTTGTAAAAGGGGGAATCAATGCCCAACATGTTTCCAATTGCGCTGCTAACCAAAATTCTGTCAACGAGATCCTTCAAAGCAAGCGGCGACAATCATATATCCACCAGATACAGCAGATGATCAGCCAAGATGTCTCCCTACAAAATATGGACTTTCAAGATGAAGACATTCAACGAGCAGTATCTCTATATGAGAATCTCAATGCCACAGCTTGTTATTATACAGCAGCACTGCGCATTGTCTCCAAAGCAAATTGGAACAAGCAAGTAAACTTCGAAAATCACATTGGCCACAGAGCAATGGTTGCAGTAGCCAAAGGCTGGACCTGTGCGTCTCATCTACCGAATGATGATTTTGATCACTATCATCTAGCTTTGGCCATGTCTACTCTCCCCAAGGACACTCATATGGACTTGCTCAGAACATATGAGTCCATTGTCGCTATAATTCCGCCTCCTTTTCATGACCTACTAGGATCTAGGGTCTCTTTCACCTGTCTGAGTTGTCTTAGAATTGTTGAGCATAATGTCGCTACTTTCATAGTCACTGACTCACCGTCCGGACTTTTATCACATGTTGCCTTTTTTGAAGCGGCTTTTCCATGGTCAGAGCGTCTCTTGCCCATTGGCCGTGATGATGGAATAAATGTCGGTCAAGAATGTCAAGACTGTGCCAGTAACTTTAACTGGGCCACTATCTCTTGCTCACCCTGTCGACTGGTGTGGCTGCACTTTCAACGAGCGAACCAGCCGCTTGCAACAGACTATGACAAGTTTCTTAAAAAAGATACCTTCCAATCAGGTGGGCAGATTTGGCAATGCATTGCCTTAGTTATTCATCAGGGTTCAGACCCACTGAATGGGGAGTGTCAACCGTGTGAGCATTTTTATGCGCTAGAACATGAAAATGCCAACTCCACAATTCTGAAATACGACAATGCCACTGGGCTGAGTCAATTGAGCATCTCACAACTCAAAGCAGGTGATCGAATTTGTGGTATCCTTTACCGACATGCGACAATCTCAAGCACATGGCTTCACACGCGACCTCCTAAACGAACGTCTAATATTGCGCGTGGCAAAGACTCAAAACGCACTAAAAACAAGTTTGGACAGAGAGAAGCAAATACATCTAAGAGAAAGCTTGCTACGAAAAGGGCCATTGATGTCGGAAATCGAAAAGATATTGTTAGCCCCGTTCCTCTAAATGTGAACGAGCTCCAAGCTGCCTACATTCCAGAGAAGCTTTGCCCACCGCCCCCCAGTGATGCAACTATTCCTGTTGAACAACTAGAAGCCATTGAAAAATCTCTGTCACAGTCATCACAGACAGATCACATTATACCGCCTGCCTCACCACTTGATCAACCCATGCAAAGTTGTGAGTCTAAACCGCCGTATGCTGTCCTGAGCATGTTTGACGGATGCGGATCGTCTTTGGACATCCTTATTGAGAAATTTGGTTACCGCCCCAAAGTCTGCGTGCTGTGTGAAAGAGATGAAGTACTCAGATATTTGGTTGCAGAAAAACATGGAATCTCTGTTAACGTGCAATGGATACACAGCCTCAAAGGAGGCATTTTCTTCTATGCAAATGATGTTGATCTTCTCCTTGATGATGGAGCAAGAATCTTAAGAGAGTTTGTCACTTTAAGTGACTATTGTCATGTCTTTGTCATTGGAGGCAGTCCCTGTACTGACCTCACTTATGCTGGTCAGGAACATGGACGCCTAGGCATATGTGGTCCAGATAGTGTCTTTTTCTTTACGATGCACCTCGCGTTATATCTACTTGGAACAGTCCTTCCTAAGACGCACATCCGCTTTCTTATCGAAAATGCAGGGTCAATGCACTTTGATCATTTCCCCTTCATCAGAGCCTGCCTTGGCCTCTCGCATATTACACGAGACAAAATGATTTGGCGTACTTCCAAAATATCGCCAGCAAAAAGACTTCGTCTCTTCTTCCAAAACAACATCCTTCATGACACTGTTGACTCTCAAGCCTTGTGCCAAGAAGACCTACAATGGCCTACCGACTGGAGACCATTATCCATCCATGATAAAGGGAAATTTCGTGACGTTTTTATCAAACCTTTCATGCGACCCCTTGAAGTCCTCAGTAATATTGCTCTTCGCTACAGCTGGACTAGCTACCATCCTGCAGCTTTGCTGTGGAGAACTTCGTACTGGCACACACATGAACGGCTTGCAATGATAGCAAACATGTTTACCGACAGCTCTGTTCCTGCTTTTCAATGGAGCGATTTCATACCTGCAATCTATTATCCGGTGTGGAGGCGCTTTTTGAGTTGCTTCTACAACAAAACCTCCTCTCATCCAGAGAAAGATGCTGTACTTCGCGATGTCCTCCCGTTATTTCACAACAGTAGTATACGAGTTCCTTTCCGCTTTTTAAGCGACAGTGAGGTTTTGCAGGTTTCAGGTCTCAGCCGCAACTTTGCCACTATTTCGCGTCTTAAGCATGTTTTGCACTCACAGACAATATCTCCTTTGTTGGTAACTCCTTTCATCCCAAGCTTATCAGCCTTGCCATTGGCACGCCTGATCACATTCGAGCATGGATCCAAGGAGAAACAGAATGTTTCTTTGGGGTAGCCTCGCCGGATGACGTCAGACAAGGGTATGTCTCCTTTAGGCAAGCTATCGAAGATAATCTCAAAATGTCGGGCAGAAGTACCCAAACTGCAATTGTCCCGGAGCCCTACCGACACATTAACTTTCGGAGCTTGGTGACGTCGCCTGTCACGAGGCCTCCAATTGCTCAACCTATAGTAACACAGATTCTGCCGCCTTATCTTACCAAAGAGGCCATTGACAACAGCAACAAGGATAGACGAGAGCAACGTTTCGATATTTTAGGCAAAGAGCCCTTGATCAAATTCCTTACAGACCTTAACCTCCTCAACTATGTTGAGCAAACAGCAGTACCGCAATGGATTTTCTTCAGTGAAGAGATTGTGCAAGCATTGTGTACCCTTTCTGACAACAGTGATGCTCTTAATACCTATCGGCAAGAACTACTGTATCACTGCACCTATCACAGAATCACTTTATTTCTGCGACAAATCCTTACTACCATCAAAACAGCTGACACGGGATTCATCATTTGTTGGCTCTCCCATCAGCCAAATCACATGAGGTATCTTGGTCCTAGTCGAGCCACACACCTATATTTATTGCGCCTCCATGACACACTGGAGATCCTACTCTTCAAGTATGGTGGAGAGCCCGTGCGTATTTGTCAGCCCTCTCAGTCGTCCTCCTGGTATCGGTCCATGTTTGGTTTTCAGACCAACCCCCAGGGAGTTGGCACGGAACACATATGTGCTTTTGCAATCCAACAAGAACGTATCTGCACAATTACTGAAAAGCCGTGGGCACATAGTTTTATTGAGCCAGGATGTGCATTGTGGAGGCTTTCCCACCTGCTGCTAGCAGCAGAAAATCGAGTATGCAAAGAACCCTTTGCAAATGTTTGTCATCTCATGTCAGGGAGTTTTCCTGTCATCCTTATCGGGGGGCTCCTTCAGGATTGGTGCCTTAGCATCTGTCCTGACAGTGCTCGAGCAGCTCACCCACGACTCCAAGAAAATATTTGGCAAACAGATAAATTGCCTAATTTTTGTCTGCTGCTCATCCACCAACTCGAAGCATCGGAAGCCAGCAGTTGTGAACAGCTGCTTTCCTTTACGCCTACAACACATACTCCGCATCCAGTGCTTCCTACGACCAGTGCAGCAGAACAAGCTGCTACCCACATTCCTACTGAGGCTTGCATTGACGATTGTCGTCTTATGACGCTAAAATCGGTTTGGTACGCGTGCACACAAGGGGAGATCTCGGCAAAGCTCTTTCACAGAGCTAAGGCTCTTATACACGCTGAATGACGCAGTTATGTTACCTACCCATTAAATCTCTCCGTTTAGTGCAGCGTACCCTATCTACAGGCCTCAAAGCAGCATATTGGCATACTACCAAACAAATGCTTCTATCACGCACGTCTCTTCCCTTCATTTCCTCATACATTTTATCCATCCCTCTCTACCGTACCGACAGATCAAAATTGAGGACTTCCTCATGCTGTGTGGTTTTCATGGCAATGTCAATCTATCAGATGCCCTTCATTCTCTACGAGTCAACATCGGCAAGTTCACAGATTGTGTCGTTGCAGACCCGTCTGCATCTGCAGGCGATACCCCTCTTGTTCTCCCTAATGAAGCTCAATCCTTACGCCAAATCCCATCGAAATTTTGGCAGCTCTGCCATAACGTACTACAATTTCGTATGCAGAGGCCTAGCAACCTGCCGGTCTCTGTAAAAGGCATTTACACTTGGAATCTCAATAGCTGGTCTCCTGGACTTCCCACCAATGTGCACAAGACTTGGATAGTCAAAACTATGTTGAAACAGGCCCCAGTACTGCTACAGGAAACAAAGTGGAATCAGGCTAATCTCCAATACTTATCCCACACGTGGCCAGATATTAAGGTAGTTACCACTCTGGCCAAGCAAAATCCGGGAGAGCAGGCTGGAGTTGCAATCCTGTTTCCTCCAGGTTGGAAAATCTTGGAAGAACGTGTTTTGGTTCAGCACTATGCTGTTGCTGCTTGTGTTGAATACCAAGCTTGCACTATATGGCTTGTTTCGGTCTACATCCTCCGAACAGCCCTAAGCCTTTCGTCTCAACCACTTTGCAAACCGTTCTTGCTCTGACTGATCATCCGGTCTTTGTTGGAGGTGACTTTAATCGCTGTGATCAGAATCACTTTCATACGTGGGATGATTTCCTGGTGCAGGCTGGGCTCACAGATGTTGATCCTGCACTTCCTACCTATAAATACCAAGACCAGGAATCGGCACTTGATCGATTCTTAGTGCCTAGCCTCTTCCTTGATACAACACAACTTTTCGCTCGCATATATGGCAGGTATCGCATTGGTACCTGTCACCACAAAGCCTTAATGCTCAGGCTAAAGATGAAACCGCGTCTTCGACCACATCCGCAGTCTGAGAAACATCATACAATACCGACTCAAGTTTTTCTTGACCCAACAGTTGCATCTGAAAGTCTACAGGCTGCTGCAAGGCAAGCATCCCTACTTGCTCTTAAACGAAAAATTTCGTTAGCGCAAGAAACCAGGCTCGCCAGTGTGGTGCTCTCGCAGCATTGTCGTGCAGTAGTTTGGAGCTGGTGGAGAACTCACTCTTGTCACTTCAAGAAATTGTCTCCACTCAAACGTTTATAAGCTCTTAGGCAAAGAACAAACATACCTACATATAAGACAGGACGAAGTACGATTGTTGTATGAGCAAAGTGCGGATACTGATCTACTACATTCATGGCAAGCACAACAGGGATGCCTCTTGATTCCAGCCACCATTGTAGCTGCTGCTTTACAAGCAGCAGAAGTTGCAACCGCGACGAACTTACAAATGCCCTTTGGCACTGACAACACAGACCCAGCCCAGCGAATTAGAAGACAAAAAATCTTCTGGGACAGGCTTAAAACAGTGTGCCCTAGAGGCACTTTTTATCATGGGCCATTGTTACAACATAATGGGCAAGAATGTCGTACTGCCCTCGAGTACGATGAAGCGATGCTTGCGACCCGTGACTTTTGGTTCACACACCCTATTAAGTATGATCGAGATTGGCACGACACGCTTTCGGCTTACCGACGGTGTGTCTCGCCGTGGCCTGAGATTCCTGAACCCACCGAGCAGGATTATATCGAGCATCTCCTCCTTACCAAAGACTCAGCCCCTGGCCCTGATGGGTTACCTTATGCTCTTTGGCGGATGTTCCCACAACAGACTGCTGTAATCCTTCAGGATGACTTTCATCATATCTTGGCTGGTGTATTAGCGCCACCCACCCAAGTAGGAGTATGGATCCCTAAAGCCAAACAAGGGCCCACGGCAGACTTCTTCCGACCTCTAGGCATGCCAGACACGCTTGACAGACTACAAGATGGCACCACTGCTGCAATTCTTTTCCGGATAACCAGGCACAGCTTTCACCCTGCCCAAACTCTGCTTAACTCCTTTCGAGAGCCGCAGAGAGCAGTGCTGGAAGTACAAGGAGCCCTTGAGGGCTCCTCTCCCGCTTCTGCCCTCTTTGCTGATCTATCCAAAGCTTTTGAGCGTATTAATGCACATTGGATCCTTCATATACTACGTATTCGCCAGTGCTGGTTGGCACTGGCACAGAGGCATCTGTCCATCCGCAAGGGTGGGATCGGCTGCGCAACCTGACGCCCCTTGACCCCAAGCAAGGTTTGCCGGGTGTGCCTTGCTTGTGCCACAGATGTTGGGTGGGGTAACCGGTAGAGGGGGCGTAGTCGGAGGGGAGTTGCAGTGATAGTTTCCTGCAGAAAACCCTCGCAGATGTCTAGTCCGCGTTTCTGGACCTTATACGTCTCAGGGAGGAAATGCCCTGAGTGTGGGGTCGCACTACTTCAGCTTGTAGTGTCTGCGTTGCCTTTGCGAGTTGTTCACCAGTTTTTTGTGTGATTTTTTTTCCTTTTTCCGCCGCTGTTTCCTGACAGTGGTCGGTTGCCGTGAGGAAAATGAATGCTCTGCACGTTCCTCTCTGGCACCGTCGTGGGAAATGAATGCTACGCACGTCCCACGGGGAAATCGGAATGAGGGTCGCTCAAGTTTCTGGTGGCCGGCTTGGCTGACTTCTTTCGGGTAGTGTCGCTTCTCCTTGGTTTTTTCGCCCATTTCGGTAGCCTTAGCTATCGTCTTGGGTGATTTTTCCTTGGATTTGCGTCGTTGCCTGTTTGTTTTTAGCCTTGCTGGTTACTCTTTTGCGTTTCCTGACGCAATTGGGTTGCAGCTTGCTTTGGCTACACCTCCGGGTGAGCAGCAGGGACGTCACAGACCTGACAGGGATCTGTGCTCACTGTGTGGCAGCGGTGAGGGGCGAGGCCGGGGAAAACGGTCAACTCGATGAGGGAAGACCGTCGGTAGTCTGAGGGGATTGCTGCCTACTTGCCTTCCTGAGGTTCGTAGTGCCCCCAGACGTCGCTACAGACTGGGTCCCTGGCCGGTCAGGCAGTAGTGGTCCATTAGCTCACTGTGACGCCGGCGTCGTGCAAGGCAAGGTCTTTTTTTGTGCCTTCGACCCTCTGCAGGCCCAGGTGTCCAGTGAGGGAGTCGTAGTCCCTTCGCTTCCTTCCCTGGTCTCCTGGCCGTGGTCGGCAGCTTAGGGAATGGAGTTTCTGTTCTGCCTGTGTTTACTGACCAGGCAGGTGCAGTTCTTCTCCTTCTATGGCTTTTTTGGATGTCTACTGCCTGGCTCGATGTACAGTCGGAAGAATTGCCCACCAGGGTTTGCACTTCACTTCTGGAACGGTGGGTCCCGCATCAGGTGTAGTCACGGGGGAAACCTGCATTTGCTACATGCTGTGAATCGGCCGCTGCGCGGAGCCTCTGTCAACCTCGGTTGCTTCTTTTTGCGCCCAGGCACGCACGGTTGTATACTAACACCGTTGCCTGGCCTCTGTCAACCTTTGTTGCTTTTCTTTGGCCGGCGCTCGGGCGGTCGTATTTGGAGTTAAAGCGGCCGCCCACGGCCGCTGTAGCATTTGCAGGGGGAGACCATGAGCGAACCTGTGTAGTCTTTTGTCCCGTGGTCCTGGCTAACCAAAAAACCAGTGCCTTCCCGCCAGGTTGGGTCTTAAGGCAAGGGGGCGGTACGCGGCGACAGTCCAACTTGCTGTCGTGCTGCGGAAGATCCGCTTTTTCTTTGCCCCTTGGGTCCTCCAATTTGCGCGCTATCTACTGTTTGGCAGGAGAATTAGACACAAAGTACAAGGGCGACTACTACCAGCAAGAAATGTGCACTCTGGTGTTGATATGGGACGATCCACATCTGTTTATTTCTTCTGTCTTGCCATGGACCCAATATTTGTTGTGCTCAACCAAATTCCACAAGTTATCGTTGTGGCTGGTTATGTTGATGACACTACGATAGTTGGTCGGCAGACGGACTCGAGGTGGATTCAAGAGGTCTTTCAAAACATTAAGAAATGGAAGACTGCCGGTATTGTCATGGACACGCATCACTGCTGGCAAGTAGGATTCTCCAGCAGAGCTCTTGACGAAAACATGCTGTACAAAGTTGAAGATGTCTGGAGCTATGTAACTCCCATTCATGAATTAGGACAGGCCACTTGCAGTGCAGCGCTACAACACGTCCCTGGTTATGCACGTCGCTTTGTCCTTAGACACGGTGACCACTGCATGCACATGGCTTCAGATGCCATTCCTAGACTAGTAACTGAAGGGCACCCCATGCTTTGCCGATTGGCAGCTAGTCCATGCCAATGTCGATCAAAAACGCAACTGCTCACGAATGTCAGTTATTCTGCAGAGCAACTATATTGTCTGGACCAAGCTGGCTTAGGCGGTCAGTGTATTGTTCCTACGACTGTCAATCTAGGTCTCACGATCCACACCGGGTGGACATGTCAACTGATGAATGAGACCATGGTCAAAGTACATTTGCAAACATCTCTCGTCACTTTGCTGTCAAAACAGCTTGCTAAATTCCGTACGAGGCTTGCTGCTGCCAAACGGGCCAACCTCAGCATTCACATGAAGATCATCTACTTCAACACCTTTTCACTAAGCCTCTTCTACTACTCGCAGACGCAACGTTTTTTCTCGCCCAAGCTTCTCAAGCCGCTGTACCATGCTATGGCGGATTTCTTGCTGCAGCGACATTGGTTCCCACAACACCACATGGTTGGTCTCTGCAGGTGGCTGCGTTTAGGCCCACTGCTTGACCCAACCATTACGCAAGCAATTTCCCTCTTTGGATGCTACCTACGACAAGGGCACAGGTCCTTTGCAGAGGAACAAGCAGGCTCCTATGCCATACAAATACAACAATGCTGGAAATATTGGCAACAGCAGCTTCCAGCCGAAGATGTGCAGCGGCTCCTAGCCCTGGTAAGAGAAAACACCACACCGGCACAGAGAGCGAGTAAATTCAAACAGCTCTTTAAACAACTAGCTGTTAACAAATTGCTTGCAGCCTCGCATAGGCATTTGGTTGCGAGAATATACAAGAATGGTTGGGCCATGGGGCCCTCTATTCTTTTCTTAAACTGGCTAGCGGATCTTCCCACCACTCAGGTGGGGGCAGTGCCACGCTATGCTGTCTTACGATGGGCTCTAGGAGAAGATGCTGACTTCTGGTTGCCCCTCAGGGGCAAGCTCAGTCGTAGTCAACTCTGTGTTTGGTGTAGCAACAGCGCACGATGTTTCCCATATGGACCGGGATACGGAGCACTTTGCCCGACTTGTTTCCTACCTGCTACTCCAATCGACATTACCTTAAATAACCTTTCTGAGGAAAACAAGAACTTTTTGCATTTCCATCAAATCATCGTGCCAGAGCCCAAGCAACTGCCCCCTGCTTTTTCTCGCCTACTGTCCTCTGTAGGATGTCGAGCGATTGGCTCGTATGTTCCCTGTGTGCTTTGTCAGGGTGGTTTCAACTCTATCGATCATTGGTTATCCTTCTGTCCAGTTGTGCATCTCACCTGGCTTGCTCTGTGGGTTGCTCCGGCACCAGAAATTACCTGGCGCAAAGCACCGTCCCGCAGCACATGAGTAGCACTTTGCTACATGCTTTTCCATCTTCGTCGACTAGTTACCGAATGTGGTGGGCTCCGACCTAACATCCTGCGCGCGCACAACCGTAAGGTCTCGCACCATGTGCTTGACCTCTGGCAGCGTATCTATTCTTCGCTGCCTAGCACGCTGCTCAGAAGCTTCCGTGCTCCACCTCAATCCAGCAGCATGGCGTGTACTGACTCCACAAAAATTAGGCTGCAGCGTTTCCCTGCCGTTGTACTAGAAGCTGCACTGCTCCCCTCCAAGGGACTAGCGACGACGCAGTTCTTTGCCAAAGGAGATACCATTGCCACTTTCGTTAAGCAAGACCACCGTCTAAGGTTACTTCTCTCACAATACCGAAAGCTCCCTTTCCCTACTGCCACTGCATGTCTTGTACCCTTCTTGCGCCATTGTGGAGCCACGCATTTACGCTTGCAAGCCATGGATGACATGCCCGCAAATACAATTCTCCTGCTAGGTGAGCCACAAGAATGGCAAGGATGCTTGGTACAATTCGATGGCTCTGCACATAAGAACACACAAACAGGGGGGGCAGGAGTTAGCTTGCTACACGTCACGCCGTCCTCCACTTCTCTTGTCCAGTGGCTTTCCATCCCCTTGCTTTCTTGTTCTGGCAATGTCATAGCAGAAGCACATGCCTGTCGGGCTGCCATAAGTCTTGCATTTGAGTATTATGTCTCCTGTCTGGCTCTGGGCACTCCTATTGACAGCGTTGTGATTCAAGGAGACATCTTGCCTATAATTAATTATCTTCAGTACAAAGGAAGAATTAAGAAACCTGCGGTTGTCGCCATTTTAGAACAATGCCAACAACTGCTTGCCCAGGCGCCTTGTCTGTTCCGCCTTGTCTATCTGCCACGGGAATGCAATCGGCTAGCCGACTACTTTGCTGGTCAGGCCAGTGCTGCAGCCAAGGAGGCGGAGGGCAACCCACTTGTCCCCTTGCATCATGTAGCTCTCCCACCTTTTCACCTAGCACAAACTCTGGGCTTTATCATTCAGCAGGGAGATGCGCTGCAAGCCCCAGCTTTTGCGCTCACGGAGTGCCCTTCCCCCACTCCCCAAGAGCACGTGCTACTCCGAAGGCACCCACACTATAAATGGGTTGCAATGGGCTATATTGCTCTGGCAGTGTCGTCCTCTCATTGCCTCAGCGTAGGATACAAGCCCACCGTTGACGCCTTGGGAGGTCGGTTCTACTCAGTTGGCAATGCAGCGCAGCGGTTGCCGCGGCAGGTTCGGCTGCTCCTTTTTGGCAATTCGCATTGGGAAATAGATATTAGTGGAGCGCACTATGAACTCATGAGACGACAATGCAAGACGGACGAGGTTCACCTTACGTTACAGCCTATTGCGCAAATGAGAGATTATCTCAGAGGAGCTCTTCGGACATACATAGCTGAGGATGAAATTGGCCCTCTGGTAAAGACCTGGCCACTTGTTATCATCAACAGTGCCACTCCGCAGGAAGCTATAGAGTACCTCAAGAAGCGAATACAAGCGGAACCATCAGGTCATTTGGTGAGTCTTGCTCGAGAAGTGTTCGCTGCTAGCCGTTATGCCATGCACCATCCCCCCTCATGGTGCCCAACTGGTCCAGTACGGACAGGACGAGGGGCTCCTTTCCATTATTTCGAGGTCTTAGAACAGCAGGTTACATGGGCTGCCTACTCCTTCTTACAACCTCGGGTAGGTTTTGTTTCAGCCATTTGGTTGCATGATGGCTTCTGGGTTGCCCCGCGACCGGAGAATGCCTTGCTCACAGCCCTGCATACTTATCTCTGCCAGACGTTTAGCTTTGACCTTGCCGAGCCGCCACTGATGCGGTGTGATTCCTTGCAGCCCAGATTTGCACAGCTGTTATCTGAATGTAACTCCATGACCCCTGTCACCGGCTCACATTCCCGTGCCTCCTCCCAACGGCCTCTCCCTGCAGTAGTGCGCATACACAGAAAACGCACTTTCATTGGCGCGCACCCTGAGCAGCAGGAAGCCCTCGAGCAACGACTCACAAAAAGAATTAGAGCATACAGTAATAAGCGACGGCGCATACGATGATTCGTAACCTAGGTGCACACATGCAAGGAATCCATCTTTTGTTTGATCTATTCCCTTGTCGCTGCTTTCCTCGTTACGTTTTTGACTCCCTCCCTGTCTGTCTATTCTAATGATATTTGCTTTACTTGTTGCTATTTTCCTTTGTCGTTTTGTGGTTTGTACCGTGCCCAAAGAGCTGTCTCATTTATGATTCCGCTATCTGGGCTCAAATTGCTGCGACAGACAGAGCAGGTAGTGCGGGAGGATTGTTCCTGCACCCTTGTTCCATAGAGCAACATCTGCCTCAGAAGAGAGGGTCTGGACCTTAGTCCAGATCCTCACTGAGCGAAGCACAGAGGCAGCTAAGAGTACCAGACCAATGGAGATTGGACCTGGGGGCCTGGACCTCTCTCCCTTTGCTTGAATGATCTATAAACACCCTGATGGTGAGGTACATTTTGTCCAACTCAACGTAAACGTAGCCCAGAGACAGCTTCCGCTGCGCCTGGCTGTTGCTGGTTTCCCAAGAACTCCCTTGGATGATGGAACATGCCCTCGCATATCGGAGATGCAATTAGTTGCGGCGCCAGCTGAAATACGCCGATCTTACCTGGTGCTCACTAGTGGGCAGGTCCTTTTTCCTTTCGAGGATTCGCCGCACATCACACATGATGGCGTTCTCCTGCATGGGAGGTGTGCCCCACAAAGGGCAACAGTTTATCGCATCCTTCAGCAAGCTGATTGTCTCTCTCCCCATGGATGGGCCGTAGGGCGAGGACAGGCCAGACCTCCAGAACCGGGGGAAGCCTTAGCTTCCTTCCCTTTCTCGCAAATGTATACGCTACCGGCGGTCCCTGTTGCCGCAGTACGTCCGGCACCGCCAATCCCGCCCTGGATGTTGCCGCAAAGTCGCCCCACCCCCGTACATGAGCAATCAAACAGAGCGAGTGGAGACGCGAGCCCCCAGGCTGCTGTAGTGCGCCCCCCGGCCCAGTTAGGTGTATATGCTTTGCAGGCCCTTACTGACCAGGACTTGATTGATGGTTATGATGCGCCGCACGCACGGCTTAGTCGAGAACTCATCACTCGTGCTAGCACTGTGCGTACCTTAGCGTGCGATATTCAACGCACTTTCCAAAATGTGCGTACACGTCATCCGCACTGCAATTTTCAACCAGGGGCCAATGCGTGCTGGACACTAGTTAGCGAAATGGACATGATACTCACCGCCCTGAGAGAGACGCAGAGCGCAACCACATGAGTGGTTTCTGTGATGAATAGATCGTGCCTAGCTCTCATCCTTATTGGCTGGCCAGTAACGAGTATGCTGACCCAAAATCACGAGCTTCATTACTAATTGCTATTCACCTATGTTACCGTCATGGTAGTTGTGTTACTCTTGCTCCACACTGCGTGAGACTCAGAGCCTGCTGCTGTGCAGGCTCGAAGCTGAGTAGTGACCGCAAGCCTCTGCTCAACCTGAATAGGACAATCAGTAGCAACTTTTTGCTCATGGCCCTGCCTTTCATTGTTGGCCCACATCAGTGTTCCCTCACTCAGGGCCCAGAGGGGCGCCCACAAGTTGAGGTGGTCTTGCGTATACGGCTACCACTGGCAGAATTTTTCGATGCTCTCCTCCTCTCACTTGCGGAACAGCACCCGTTGTTTCAGCAGACAGGGCATGAGCCAGCCCCGACTCCTGCAGCCCCAGTCAAAGCAGGTCTTCAGACAACGGGAAACAGAAGCCCCTCTCTGAAGGAGGAAGCCTCACCTAAGCGGAAAACGACTGTTCGTACTCAACCAAAAAAGCCGGTGCATCCTCCCAGGCATGATACACCAGCTGATCCTACCCATGAAAAGCTGCTGGCTGTGCTCTCGCATGCTGCACGCCTCCCTGACACTGGTGAAGGGGGGGCAGCTATGACCGTCGCAGACTTCCCCCCTGCTGGTCCAGGGGATACGATGATGCCGCCGACCATGGAATCGACCGCCGGCTGGCCTCCCCGACAGGCAACTAGCAGTGGACTCCCTGCACACCAGTATGTCACACATGGGCACATTCAATATCGTGTTACGGAGGACGGCACGCATGAGCATCTACCACCGCCGCGTGCTTTTGCACACCCAAAGAAGTGCCCCGTCCAGTGAATCGGTAAAGAGACCCAATGCCCCGCTTTCCATCTTAACAATGGCCCCCTTACCATCGTCTCCTTTTGTTTCTGCAGACCTTTGGCTCAGAGCAAGAGAAACAACTTGCCAGCCGGTCCTCTTTTGCATAGTACTCGCCGTGTTTCGCTTACACACACTATAGTGAAGCCAAACTGCATATTAGACTCGCCACGCAGACACATCCAGAGCCTGTGTTTCTGGCCGACGATGGTACGTATGTTGATGTCACCAACTTTGTACGTCTTGAGCTCCACCATAAGGATATTCGGTATGGGGTTCTCGACCTCATTGTTAATTTCGTCTATAGGGGGCAGAGGGCGCAGTGCTATTTGCTGCATTTTTTTCCAGTGGATGCAGTTAAAGAAAACGTAAATACCCCCTTCCCAGAATGGACAGAAGGGTTTGAATTTCCACCAGCTCTGTTAAAGCTCCGGGCGACTGTTGAAGGGGCCATCATCCCGCTCTATCATCAGGGCTGTATTGCAATCAATACCAGGGGAGCCACAACGTATGGCACAAAGCGAACTCGGCTCCGCAGGATGATTTTGCACATACAGCACCATGAAAGCCACCTCCTCACTGTGTTGGCTGAAGCGGTGAATGCTAGGATCTTTACAGAGCACGCAGACCCTCTTGATATTTTCCTACAGACACGCCCCTTGTCAGGCTCCCTCCCTCGGCGAGTGGGCTTTTGGTCTCATGATGACAGGCAACGACAGCAAGCCCTTCGAGTAGAGACGCAGCCTACTGAACAAGCGGCCCCACAGCGGCATACAGAACGCGCACACCACCAGATCGAATCAGCCCTACATGCAAGAGTGCAAGGTCTACATGCTTTGGTACAGGAAATCGAACAAACTGTAGACTCTATGCCTCAAGATGTACAGGGTGCTCTCCTCACTCCCCTGGCTGACCTACACCCCCAACTTTGTGGCCTGGTGTACGTAGCCTGGTTGCTCTCCCTTCTGCATCCGCACGCAGATGATCATGACCAGTAGTTACAAGGCCGTAGAGACACGCCTCTGCTGCAACATGATGTCCCCCCTTTTTTTTAATTTGTTTGTTCTGTTCTTATGGTACAGTTTGGACAGGTGCCCCCCATGAAAAGCTAGATGCAGTTGATCCTCTGCAGATGCACTTTGCTGTAATGTTTGGCTCGCAGCAGGTCGTAGCGCCCAGCACACATGTGTGAGGTCAGCCTTAGCTGACATCACCATTGTTGCCTTTCGCTTGCTTGTGGCGCTCAGGGCAACTGCCAGCCTTAGCTGGCGGGGGCTGCACTCGTATCTTAGAGCAGAGCAACAATAATGTCACATGACCCGTGGATGGAGGACAGTACTTCACTGGACCTAACGGACGGGTTGGAGGACAGAGTCCACGTGCCCTTTGTATACACACGTGATCATGCGGAGTGGCTGACAGCAGATGGCCAGGCCAGCTTTGCCAGGGGTACGGAGGCTAGTGTGGAGCAGTCCCAGGAGGAAGCATATGCAGCGATGGCTATGAAAGACACTCTCAGCAGTCCTTTCGGCCTTGATTCCGCCTGCCCTACTCTTGGTTTGTCTGATGTTCGAGCTCAGCCACCCAAAAAGGATGATGGGTATCCCACTCTTGAAACAGAGGGAGATCTGCCCGATCTTACTGCCATTATTCAAACACTAATGTCGCACCGTGACTTGATCATGAACAATCAAATGATCTACTTAATAGTGGACAATCGCATGCCGGCAGACGTCCCGCATTGGCCGGCTTTTGCAGCATGGTGGGCCTCACGTAGGTGTCTAGTAGGTCCCCAGGAAGAAACAACTGACATACTTTGGGTGTGTGCGGATGCTACTACTGGACTCCACAAGGTTCCATACTACTGGGCAGGAGTCTTCGTGTTAGAGGCAGCGCGTTTCTTGTATCCTGCGCAACACTTTGCACTCATTGACAATGACTGTGTGCCAGTCACGCTTTTTGAAGTGCAAGATCTTCTGCAGCTGGCGCATCAACAGCACCAGTGGGTCGACTTGCTAGGGCGTGCACGTTCAGAGTCTAGTTCCTGTGCAGGAATTGGCATGCTCCTCTTCACAGAGGCTCACTTGGAATATAATGCAGGACTGGTCATTTCGATCGGCAATCGCAGCAAGCACAGTCCGCTGGAACATGATGCGACTGCTTCGACCCTGGCGAAGAGCCTCCAGGCGGGCCGCCGAGCGATACAGTCATCAGTGGCACTATGTTTACCCCTTTTGTTGGAGTCGCAATGCAAACCGCCCTTGACCTCTGTATGGTCTGGTCCTTATATGGGCTTTACATGTGTAAGCACTTTTGGCCTAGCCCTGTTATCACCCCGACTGAACTGGGTCCAGGCAGCACAATCAAGTGGCCACGGCAATCCCATCCCAGGGCCCTCACCCCTGCAGGAAGAGAGCGAACTCCGTGGGTCACTAGCTGGGCTCGCGCCACCTTTGAACAGGGAATACTTTCAGTGCTTCCAACGCTTACTGGGCCATGCACAGTCGCGTCGTTGCCAGGTGAACACCTCTTTCAAGCCAGTGCACTGCCGCGCAACCGCATGCGTCCTGCCATATTTCATGCCTTTGGCAAGGCCAAAGTTGGAGCGCAAGCTGCTTTACGAGAGCTGGAGCAACAAGGGTGGGAAACGCTACCGATTGCGATATTAGGCATGCCCAACCTCCCCCCCGCATGGGTTGTGGAGACTTGGAAACCAATAGGAGGGTGCAAATTCACAGGCTATTTCTCTGGAGTAGCAGGGAACAGTGCCTTGCGCTTCTGCCTACTCCTAAGGTGGCGGGCGATTTGTCCGCAAGTGACGGAACTCTTTCCAGCACAACTGCAGGGGGACAGCCTTAGCTGTCTTCCGGCTGAGTTCGGTGATGCAGACGTGGAGTCAGCGTCCACGCCCTCGTCTGATACTTCTGCCAAAAGAGCGGATCGACTTGTTCAAGCAATCGAAAGCGACTCGACGCAGGGTAGCCAAGCACCTGACCCTCGTCCATGCACTCCTAGTCCGCAACAGCTGTCTCCTCCCCTCTTTGTGCCGTGGAGTCAAGTCGCCAAACTACGAGGGGTAGTTGCAGTCCACAAAGACATTGAAGCATGTCCGCATGAAGAATTGCAGGTTGCATTAGCTCACCCCCAGTGTCTTGTCCCCGGAGAAAAAGAGCAATTCCTTCAAGTTAATAGCGACTTGCTCTGTCAGCTCCAAGACACGGTTATGCCTCTGGAAGGTATTGCACCACAGGTGTTTGAAGCTATCTACCAGCGTCAGCACGGTGAAATACTCTGGGTCACTGTCCTCTGGATGATTGCCCAACTTAATGGGTACTGGGTTGGCGGCACATCCCCACCGCTGCCGTCAGTATTTCAAATCAACTGTGGTGGCCTGGGGGGCGGAGCCCTTGAAGGTGAGGTCCCCCCGCACTTCCATTGCACGTGTCCCGCCGGTAGGAGAAAGTCAAGTCTGTGGGCCGTCACTCTCCCCCGCAGATGTCCTTGATGAACCGGAATGGGGAGTTGCCTGTGGCTGGTCGACCGGAGTGCATGAAGTCGCCACCCTCTTTGCGCTCACACAGAATCCGTGCCAGAAATGGGAAGCTCTAGGGTATGGCAAGGCAGTCCTTCTGTACCAACGAACACAGCAAGCATTGCAAGCAGCTAGGCTGCTCCCTGCTCATCGACGGCTGCCGCACCAAGCCTTTCTCAGTGGTCTTTGGTGGAAGCTTCTTTCGCTCCAGCCACTACGACTTCTTGCGTGTAACAGACTCTGCAAGATGGATGGGCAAGCACAAGCACGGCTACTGTATTGGCACTGGTGGATTCGATTTGAAACGGCCATGACAAGCGATGATTGGGAAGGAGCTATCAGCTTGTTAGTGTCCAATCTCCACTGTCCTGACCAGGAATTGCTGGTGCTACCACAAAGCTGCGTGGCAGGACAGCCAATCGTCTTGGAAGAAGCACAGGCGTTGCTGCTCAAAAACTTTCGTGTGGGCGAAGGTGCTCAAAGTGCATGTGCTCAATGGCTGACAGAGATGGCTTGAGACCCACTGGCGCTGATCCCGTTCCGAGAAGTCTTTGTCATTCTAGCCCTCTTTCTTCCGCAGCTCACCTTTGTCGATGAAGCCACCACAAGACAAGATCTGTGGAGTAGTCCCACTGTGCGAAAGTTTGGCCTGGTCGTGGATGTCACACCCACAGCCACTGGTTTGCAGGGCATGCATGAATATCGCATAGCCTTTTCTTCGGGGTCGCAAACGGCCATCTTCTGCCCGGCGCACTTCCAAGGTTGCAAATTCGAACAACCAGCCAGCAGTCCCAAGCACAGTGCCTCTCGAAAACGAAAAGGGGACGAATTGCCAAGTGAGAAACTTTGTCGGCTGAGCAGCCCTCGGCACTGGGATGTTGCCTTAGTGCCGTTCCCGGAGGATTTCGTGCCGCTGCCCACGCCAACTGAAACCGGACAAGCGTGCCCAGCGCCATGGGCCTTCCCACCTAGCCTATGCGTGCCAGAGCCCAGAGCAACCAAGCTCCGAGTGTTGGCCATTGCGGAAGCAGGAGATACGGTCACTGCCGACCACTTTTGCAAATGGCCGCTTGGCTGCAGAGCACAAACCCACAGTGCTGGGTATTCCGGGCCAAGTGCCCATTCCGTATCAACTAGAATGCACGGTAGTCCTTTTGCAGAGCTTGCATGCCCTCTTCCAGCTGCTGACCTCCGGCAATACAATGCAATACTGCCCCCAAGCAGCCAGCTTTGCTGTTGCCCTGGAAACTGCCGCCCATCAGGATGATGGGCACATCGTATCGATGGCCGCCAGTCTTGCGCTGGCCCTTCGAGCGGGCAGATCAACCTTGGCAGTGGCAGGTGTCTTTGAAGCGAGCAAGACTAGATCCCTCTTGCAAGCAAGCAAAGCGGCATCATACATCTCCGGCTGCCACGCGGTGATTGTCACTGCTACTGGGGAGGCCCTCTGTGGCGGGGCCGGTTTTTGCTAGGGTTTTTGGACCCAAACTGGTGTCCAGAAAAATCACTTTTTTCGATCCCTTGAAGGAGCAAAAAGTTTGGAAAACCTGTGAGGGTTGAGAATTGCTGGGGAGAAAGCGTTTGGCCTGTATGATGTTCTTGATCGAAAGCAATCAAGCTTCCGGATCAATGGTCAACTGCTTTTTTCGGCAGTCTGATTGCAGCCTTGCACGCTTGGCGCATGTTTGTTTGCTACAAAGCTTGTGGTGGACATCCGCCGTGAGTCGACCTAGCGCCCTGAGACCAAACGTTGTGAACCCATTCTTCGTATTTGGTGGTCTGTCTTAATTTTGGATGAGAGGAAAGAAGGGTGGGGCGATGTTAAGCGAAGGTTTGGCGCCGTGGAGCCTGTCATGTTTGCGTATGTTTACAGGTTTTGTTTTCCGGGGAATATGCGCGTGTGTGGCCATTGGGCCGGAGATTGGTGTTCACCGTGTATTGGCACAGGTTTTGACACGTTAACTTTCCAATCGCCCAGAAAATTTTTTGGCACAGTGAATCTTGCTACCTTTGCTGTTCCCAGAAGCTTTGTCGCGCAGTAAAGACTGAATCTTGCAATCTTTGCTGCTCCCAGAAAATTTTTTGGCACAGTGAATCTTGCTACCTTTGCTGTTCCCCGAAGCTTTGTCGCACAGTAAAGACTGAATCTTGCAATCTTTGCTGCTCCCAGAAAATTTTTTGGCACAGTAAATCTTGCTACCTTTGCTGTTCCCAGAAGCTTTGTCGCACAGTAGCTGAATCTTGCAATCTTTGCTGCTCCCAGAAAAATTTTTGGCGCAGTGAATCTTGCTACCTTTGCTGTTCCCAGAAGCTTTGTCGCACAGTAAAGATTGAATCTTGCAATCTTTGCTGCTCCCAGAAATTTTTTTTGGCACAGTGAATCTGGCTACCTTTGCTGTTCCCCACTTCTTTGTGACTCTTGCCCAAAAAAATGGCCCACGGGCCCTCGCTTCCACCACAAGCAGGTCGGACTGGAGACCACTAGTATCCAGAAGCAAGTCGGCATGGTGGTCCTGCAAACTTGTTTTATTCTATAAATAATTCTATTCTCCCACAGCGTGATTGCAGGACCCGTGCTCTCTCCCTGCAGTTTCCACTCCAGCTGGTCCTGCGCGGCCCTGCGTCAGGGACACCCGGCTTCCAGAGACCAGCTGACTGATCAGGAACAATGTGAAGCGGCCAAGCGGATCACGACGCGTGGGAAAATTTTGTCCATTGACGGCCCCAAAACCAAGCGCCAAAAACGCAGTGGATTCCAGGGTCGCCAAAGTGGGCCTCCCCAGT
>CAXAMN010025028.1:1147864-1166139 GCA_963970005.1 Durusdinium trenchii | reverse complement strand
CCAAAAACGCAGTGGATTCCAGGGTCGCCAAAGTGGGCCTCCCCAGTAGGCTTGTTTGGGACCAAAAAGGACAACCCACTCCACACTAAACACCCATATGGAGAATGTGGACCTGCTCATTAGCGAAGAGGTTTCGCCCGGAGAAGGTCCAAGCCACGTCCCCTTTCGCTTGCCAGCTGCAGTCTGTGGACCTGGATCTTCCGGAAGAACTGCTGGTGGGTCTAGGCTATGCAGCTACCAGCCCAGACAGCCCGCTTGACTTTCGACAGGCGCAAACTGCGGCCGAGAGATCGGGAGTTGCGAGCCCACACTGCTGGAGTTTGATGTTGCCAACAAGTGCAAGAGTTGCCCAAGAAGTGTACAAGCCGTTAAAAGGAATTCAGTGCCCTATGCTTTGCAGCCGATTAGGCGACACCTGGCAAATAGGTACCACCTCCATCCGAGAGGATCAACGGATTGCCACAGGCCTACGCTTTGTCCACTTTGCCCAATGTGCAGGCACCGCAAAACCCAAACAATGACCCTACAGTAAGAGTGTATCAACACCTCGAGGACGAACTCGCCAACGCAGGCTCTGACACGGATGACATCCTGGCCCTTACAACCACCCGGGAAGGGGCCACGAACCTGCGCAATTATTTCTCCATTGCCGGTAAGAAGGCGAATGCAGAGACTGCAGTCAAGGTGGCAGGCGCCACGGCCAAGCATTGCATTGTCATTCACGGGGTGTCAACCTTCCTCAGTGGGGAAGGACGCCGCCTAGATTACGACCAGGAGTGCTTCACACGAGCGAATGTGGCATACAGCCACTGACCTTACCATCTTAGCATGCCCATTGAACATGCAAGGAATGCCTGCAAGTCTTGGCATGGTGTCCAAACAATCTATACCTATGACAGCAACAAAGAGCCTAACGTCTTCGGCTCCTTGGACCTTCGAGCCACTCAGGTTGCGCAGGCCACGACATTCTTCCAAAATGCGCTTCTGCCCCATCCAATGTGGCTTGGCCCTCTGCCGGTCTGTCTCGCAGAACACCATCACGGCAAGGTGAGGCGCTTACGCCTCGTCTTAGCCACGATTACGCATTTGACCAAAGCGGAAATCACCAGCCTAGCAGAAGGGCCCTACCTGCCTGGTGGTACCGTCTTGCACAACCTTGTCTATGGCTACGCAGCTGATGCTTCGATCGAGCCAGAGTGGCTAGTCATCACGGATGGGCAGCAGCCAGGAAGTTGGAGACTTCTCCACAACAGCTTTGGCCCAGGGCAACGATGTAGCGTGGGAAGCTCCCTACGCTATCAACCAACACCAAGCGCACGTGAACAGCGCAGTGCGCAGGATTATACCTTTGAAGCACTGCACCGGGTGTACTTCTATGATGCGTTCCACCGAAACCAGGTCTCTTAGAGCATGGCTGTTGCTGGCCTAGGCCAAACTTGACACCTGAGGTCCTCTCTATCTCCGACCGTGACCCAGACAAAGAGGAACAAGAAGTGCAAGAGGGAGAATCGCCGACCTCCCTTGCGGTGACAGATGCGGCAATGGCTGAAGAAGACGCAAATGAAGCAGTCTCAATCCACAGTTCCTCCTCCGAGTCGCCCGCTATTTCGAGCACAGAGCACCCGGAGGCAGATGATGCGCACATGGCAGATGATGCTAGTGCTAGCACCACCTCTTCAGAAGAAGAGGGTGTTTGCCTTAGCAATCGTCCGGCCTTCCCTGATGCATGTCCCGCGCGCGATGAAATGTTGAATGCAGAAGATGATGCAGGGAGTGTGCTACCCCCACAGGATGTAGACCCCCCAAGTAGCAGCCTCACATCACAATCATCTGAGTCCCCAATTAAACGAAGACCGGGGTCCAAGGCCAGTGCCGGGCGTGCTCAGTCCAAGAAGTTACGGAAATCACTTGCTCCACCATCCAGGCAACCACTCGGCAGCATTCCTGAACATGAGCAACCACCGGCCACACTGGCAGACTTGGCCAGCCAGAACACTCAAACTCCGGTAGCTCCTGCTTGCAGGAACCCCACGACACCACCTGACCGCCCTGGCTCGGGGCAAGAGCGCTCACATGCGATGACTGAAATAGACATTGCCAGTGATCAAGAGAATGCAGAGCGTGGAGGCACGGCCGACACTGATCTCCAATTGGAGTCCGAGCAGAGAGCCATGCAGGCCCTATACGACTATCAAAATGCGGCTCGAACGGCCAGTGAAACTGCCAGGCAAAGGGTGCCGCCCCCCGCATTGCAGACCTATAGCGACCTTCCTAGGGAATGGCCGATGGCGAGACTTGCTATTTCCAGCAAGCACATTAATCGCCTCGTCCGTACATTCCTCTGGAGGAGGGCTACAGAACAAGCACTGAGAGGCTCCTCCTTTGTTAACATTCCGGACGAAATCAACCAGGCCTATATAGGGGATCTTCTCCGTATAAGTGAAGCCTTTGCAGCTCCCCTATCCAACCTTTTTTCTTTTGTGAAGAGTGGGCATCCGGCATGTCCCTTCATCACTCACAAACAGCTCGCCCTCTATGCAAACCCCCGATTCTGGCAATATGGTCTCCTCGCTTTCATTGCGAGGCGCTGTTCTTTTGATAATCAACACAGACACCAGGGTCCGGGAACAGCACAAGTAGAGGAAGGAAAATCACAGACGACAAAGGAAAAGGATGTCGATGCCCTTACCTTTATGCGCACTGTCATCATGTCCTTTGTTAGGGGAATGGAGCATGGGGAACAGACACTACCCACCAATGACCTCTTTGTCTACCTGCCAGTACAAATCCTGCCTGACCTTATTGTAGCCATGGAGCGGCAGGGCTTCACGCCGGCGGAAGTGAAAGGGGGTTATGGGTACCGGCCAAAAGAAGAAGATGCTGAGGACAACCCCTTGCTCGTGGTGGGAGTGCACACTAAAGACATTGTTTATGACCGGTACCCCCGAATGCCGGATACGTCCTGGGCGGAAAGAGCCTACTTTAGTGGTGCCCTTGACCCGTCTTTGGGACAAGCTTTCTCGTTTCCCTCCCTTCTGCAGCTTAGGCTGCGCATCGAAGTCCCCTTGTGGCGAGACCTGACAACTGCCAAACACCCCAATGCAGACCTGCCTGCAGAAGAAGACTCTGCCTCTGATGCTACTGGGTCAGCTGAACGGTCGCCTAAGCTTGCTCTCCCCGTGCCGGTAGGGCTTGCTGAACCACCAGAAGCTGACACTGAAGAGGCCACGGAGGACGAGGACATGACGGCTGAACCCAACTATACCTTTGCTAAGGGATATGGACGGTTCGGCATAGGTTATACTCGATTAGCAACGGCGCTTGGAAATTTTGAGCAAGGGAGCATCGAAGCAGAAAGTGCTGTCGTGGCTCAGTGGCTGACCTCCGGCCTACGTGTGGCCATGGCCCGCACAGGATGGCACCTGCTGTCTCCCCGCCTGATGCTGACCAAAGTCCCTGAGGGTGTCCTCAGCGACTACTACCACAATGGACATCCTCTCACTCCGAAGATGGCAGATCGCCCATACAACCAATATGGCGCACATCTCTGTTCCAAAGAACGATGGGATCAGCTCTGTGCATGGCTCACTGGGAACCCCAACTTCAGACTTCAACTCGCGGACCACAAGCAGGCGCTTCGAGACCACATGGGCTACAGTCAAGAAGCCCCTGATCCAAGTAATAAAGTGCGCCGAACTGTCCCCCTGCCAGGATCGGGAAGCTCCTCGTCGGCAGCGTGGTCTTCTTGGCACAGTAGGCCCTCCCCATCGCCCTCGCCCTATGGGTGGTCCTATGGTTGGTGGCAGTAAGGTAGTCTGCAGTAGGAGTCATCCCGCTCAGCAACCGTCTCCGCGTCACTCGACCCTCTCCAGGAGGTGGGTGGCCTTAGCCACCCTGCTACTTGTCGCCTAATTGTCATAATAGGGTCCGCGATGATTATCTCTTCCGTGTCTCTGTAATTTGGCTCAAGCAAACTTAGCAAGCACGCTCGAGCTACCGCCTACGCGACAATGCCGCCTCACCAAGACCGTTATGAGATCAACCTCGAGTTGGTTACCATAGCAGGTACGGTATATGCAATGCAGGCAGACCTCTCTCACTATGAGGATGTAGCAGAGCTTGAAGATGACATTCTCTGCTTTCTGCCGACGGTCTCTGATTTAGATGTCTTCGGCTGTGAACTGGAGTTGCTCAACCTCCACACGCCGCAACCCCTGCCAGAGGCATTCCGCACTGTGCTCCTGCAACAACCGCAGCTCCAAATTGTAGTGCGTCCCTGCATGGTAGATGGGCATTCCATCTGGCAGTTCCAGGATGACGGCAAGGAGAGCTACCCCAAAGCTGTTCGTGTCCCGCCCAACCCGCGGGGGGCAATTGCCGACACAGCATTTTATGCTGCACCTTCGCTCCGGCATGTAGAAGTGGCAACTGGCATTCAACATGTAGGAATTGCGGCTTGGCAGACGTGTCAGCAACTCCAAATTGTCAAGCTCCCACCCTCGGTCATAAGTCTGGCGGAAGGGGCTTTTCAAGGGTGCCCGCTCGGGCTGTATCCGATACGGTCCAAGGGTGTTTGCGGAGTGCTGCTCCCTAAGTCGAGTTGGGGCCAGTCACGAAACAGAGGACATCAACGTCCCAGCACCAGGGGCACAACAAGGTAAATATGCCTTCGAGAGTTGCCTCACACTTGCCACCATCACCTTTGACATGGATCATACTAACAAACCTCGAGGACTGCCTGAAGGGGCATTCTGCGGCGCAGGCATTGAACAGCTCTGCCTACCGGGTGACTTCCACAATATCGGGCCGCATGCCTGTGAGAATTGTAAAAGCCTAGTGGAGGTCAACCTCATGGGCACAGAGATCACAGCCCTTCCCTCTTCCACATTTGCCCACTGTGTCGCCTTAAACTGTATATGGCTCCCGCCACGACTCATGCTCATTGGCAAAGAAGTCTTTCTGAATTGTGTAGCACTGCAAGAAGTTGTCATCCCGACGGAGCTAAGGGATATAGGCAACCGTGCATTTTGTGGGTGTGAGCAGTTGCAACGATTTACCCCCCTGGACTGGGGTGACATTGAACAGTGGGTGCAAGCAGAGCACAATGCTTTCTTTATGTGTGACAAGTTTGAAAAACCCCAGTGGGTGGAGCTGCTCCCTGCGGATGGACCCGATTCGGACGCCTTTGACGAGGAACTCTACCATGAATACTCCGAATATCATGCCAGTCCATGAAAGACAACTCAAGGTGGGTGCCTTAGCATCTGTCTTCAGGAAATATCCCTGGCTTTAAGAACAGCTCATAAGCAGACTCAGACAATTTTGGCTCAAACAATAATTGCAAATAGCCTGCCGCGCATGGAGCTTGATGATTCATCCATGATTAGCACTCCCCCTGAAAAGGAGCCGGTCATGGAATGCTCCCTGAGGCTGACCATACTTTCGGGAGTGACTTTTCAGGTCTCTCTCAGTGTTGCAAAGTTTGACCGCTTTGAGGACCTAGAGGACCAGGTCATGGACCATCTGGCCTCTGTTACTGATCTTAAAGTATTTGGGTGCTCCATCGACTTTCTACAAACTGCCACACACACATACCTTGAGGACCCAATCTGGGACAAGTTACAGCAAAGCATGGAATGCACCATTGTCTTCAAGAACTGTAGTGTTATCCTGCCAGCACAAGAGCAGCTCGGGGGTTGCCCTATTGATCAAGTCCCGTTAGCCGTTCATGTCCCTATGAACCCAGAAGAAATCGTCCCAGAATGGGCTTTTGCAGGGGTCCCACGTCTGCGACACGTCAGTGTAGAGTCAGGCATCAGGCTCATTGGTGCAGAGGCTTGGCAAAATTGCCGACAGCTCCGCATTGTCAAACTGCCGGCCACTGTTGTAGGCATCTCCGATAACGCCTTCCGGGACTGCAATGGATACAAAGCCTTTGCGGAATGCTGTTCCTTGCAATGGGTGTATGCATCGGATGGGATTGCAAATGTGTTCAACTGTGAAGCCAAGTTTGGGCAATACCTCTTCCAAGGGTGCATCAACCTTGCTGAGGTTACCTTGAGTGAGCTTCCATCCCCCCGAGGGTCAGCACTGCAAGTTAGGACCAGCGAGCTAGCACCGGGTTGTCTTAGCTCTACGGGAATCTACGCACTTGCTCTCACGAAGCACTTCGTAGCCATCGGAGCGCATGCGTGCGACAGTTGCCGACTGCTTAAGAGTGTAGACCTTGGCAACACCAATGTCAAGGAAATTCCGGAATTCGCCTTTGTGCACTGCACCAGTCTCAGAGAAGTCCTCCTTCCGACAACTCTCCATGCAATCCGAGTCAAAGCCTTCATGAACTGTGCAGCCCTAGGTGAGCTTGCAATTCCGCCCTCGCTGAGGTACATAGGAAGTAGGGCTTTCCTAGATTGCACCGTCTTTAGCAGGCTTGCCAAGATGCCAGGAAGGCGTAAGTGGCGAGGAGTCTATGCTGAAGAGAATGCTTTCGCCATTTGTCCTGCTATGCGATGGCCACCCTGGCTGCACATGATCCCAGACACGGGGCATACCCCTGGTCTTGGATGAAAACCAGCCCTATTGGTGCAGCAAGCGCTGTATCGCAGTTACTCGTTAAGAGTCTGGGCACGCGCCTTAGCGTGAGTCCAAGGTAGGCCAACAAACACGCCAGGACAATTTCCATAGGGGAGCGGAGAAACATCGCAATTGTACCCTTCCATAGGAGGTTCCACTCATGAGTATCATGGCGAGATGCCAGCACCTAGAGCTAGGGGCAAGCAAAAGAAAATAAAATGCACATTGCCAACGACCAGTGTCCTTGAACAACCTGGATAACCCGTCTAGTCCAGGCAATGCCGAGAGCTGTCGACTGATGCCAGTAGTCACAGGGAAGTAAACTGCTCAGACCTGACAGAGCCGACAATCCGGTGACTGGAATGGGGGACAAGCCAACCGACAGCGGAGCACGGCAAGCAAGATGCGCAAGCAACAAACAACCTCTTCTCGCCATTCGCAAAGCTGTGAGCCAATAGGAGTGAGAGCCTTAGCTCTTCGTTCCTAACTGGCGGGTGGTAGAGAGTGGCAATGGAGGATGCCCAGGGGGAACCTTAGTTCCCTTTGTTGATGTCCGACATTTCCAATTTTGTACAAAGAGGTACAGATACCATGCTAGGATTGTCCAAAGTTTCACCTGTTTCACCTATTTCACACGGGCCTTGCATGCAGCCGATCACCTTTTGCAATGGTGCAGCACTTCATAGACCAAGAAGACACCCCACTCTGTTTGCTATTTGGCACCTTTGAGTGCCATAGGGTGCGGAGCTGACCTCCCTTCGGGGGGGGCCTTTTCGCACCAGTACCTGCAGGCTTTCGTCGATTATGGCCGCCACTTATTGATTGCCGAGCGATAGCATGCCACTGAACTTGCAAGTGCAACCGGTTGAACGGGTTGTGCCACAAGAAAGGTCTTTTCCACGGCATGCCGCATAGATACGCCACTCCACTTGATAGGGATGCAGTCGACGTTGAAGCATTGCGATACTCCGTACTGGGGTGTTGACCTGCATCGTGACCATGATTTTGCCGCACTGGGGTGTGGCCGCTGGTCACTCATAGTTGTGAAGTTAGGTCCCTTTGAAGCCTTTTTGCGACCTTGCTTGTGCACAGACCTGCGCCGATATGCTTTTCGTTCGTGAATTCAGGCCCCTTTCTAGACACTCTTTTTCGTCTCACCCGTTTCACCTAGCACAGAGGAAAGACTCCATGATGGTGGAGACTCGGCCTGTGGGCCCCTGGTTGTGGTTTTTGGGTTTTGTTCGCGGTCTTTGTTCTTTTCTCCACCATCAGACTGTTCTTCCCTCCCTTCAACGATGACCTGGGCACCATGCCCACACGGCGTCCGTACTCGTGAAAAAAATACTGCCCATCAAGAAACCATTCAGGAGGACCCAAGAAGTAGTGCCTGTCACTCGGACTTAAATTGCAATAGGACCGCTCGATCAGCATGACCACAAATGCAATGTCGACAGTGCTTGCTTGTTCTTGCTAATGCCTCGACTTGCACCCGTGTGCTGGTCCTAGGAGTCCCATTCCAGTGTGCTGAGCCGCCTGCCTTTCGTTGACCTGAGTAGTTAGATAGTCCCAGACTGCTACCCGCGTGGTGGATCTGGATGAGTACAGTGTACAGAATTAGGTTGACTGATCGCTCTGACCACGTTTGAATGGTGCAGTCAGATGCTGTCAGATGATGAAACGAGGTCTTTGCAGCATGTGTCATGAGTTGTGTCTCCGTGAAGCACCTCACGCAGTTTATTTCGCTGAGCCGTTGATGAGCTGATTTTGCGTGGAGTGCTTCGTGTGACCTCCCCCCTCGGGGGGAGGGACGGGAGGTGCATGCCTCTTTACACTCCTTTTTGAACCCTGGCATTCACCTCACACTGTCCTTCACTCTCGGAGTTGTGGAAATTCCGGTTTTGAAGCCTGTGGTTTTCCCAATCGTTGCCTGCCAGGTTCCGCCTTCATTGCTGCCAGCCGTCGTGCCAGCTACCTGACTTAATGAGTCCAATTTTGAACCTTATGGACCATGCCAATGCACTCGTGCGCACCCTTGAAGGTGCATCATGCTTTCGAGAAAAGACATTACCGTGCCGAGTCGCAAAGCCCACCTAACTCTCTTCTTGCAAAGCACCACTGGAGGCACAGTGATGCCCACTGCCGTGAGAGTTTTACTTGGTCTCAACATGCTTCACATGCTTCACTGTGCACACGCCCCTGCTTCTTCATTGCAGTTCGTTGATGGACAAGAACTACTGAGTGCACTTCTGAATTCATCGCCCCTGTTTCACCTAGCTTCATGCCTTCATGGCCTTATGAGCTACTTTACAGGTTGCCCCTGCGTTTTGCGTGTTTTGTTTTTTTGGGGGTTTGTTTGTTTTGGTGTTTTGGTTGTTGGGTCTCTTCCTGTTGGTTACAACCTGGTTTGTAGCTCCATCTTAACTCGACTAAGGTGCTTGTGCAGAACCTGCACACACAGCGCCTCCACTCGTGCAAAAAAAGATTCGTCGACCGAGCCCGAACCCGATGAGTGCGAGGATCTCCTCTGTCCTGAGGAAGCGTGTCTGTCCGGATGAGGGTTCCTCTTGAAAATGGTGAGGGTGTGACAGTGGCGCCACGCCTGCCGCTCGATGGTGTGAAAGCCAGTTGTTGCTTGCACGTGCCGGAGGCGCGTAAGAGAGAAAAAGGCCTCGTTGGGTCGCTGCCTTTTGAAGTGACCGGAACAGACCTCCATGAGATCGGAGAAAGATTGATCCTCTTCTTTCAAATGGTCCATCCTGCAAACCCTGGTGGAGGCACCAATGATGCCAGTCTTGGGCCAGGACGTGCTCGAGTTCGAAAAGCCCAGTAGATGGGGTGCAGTTGGGCACAAGCATGAAGCAGTCGGAATGGCAAGGCATCTGCAATCAGAACCTGAGGCAGAGCGGTGAAATGAGCCAACCATGGGGCAAAGCGATCATACCAGCTCAGCTGATGTTCTGGACCGAATGGAAGGGTCTCTGGTACCCCAACACTGGACTGTCCATCGACAGATCGTGCACACAAGTCATGAGTCAGCGTGGAGTGCCAGGCAGGTGTATCACTTGGCATCTGCAATCCACAATGGCCAAACCTGGTGCCAGGCAGAACGGCGGTCGGTCCCACAGCGAGGTCAACAGTGGGCGGTGCAGGCTGATCGAGTGCACTCGAAAGCATGAAAGTCTTAGGGAGGGACTGTAATGGCATTCAGCAGGACCAAAGTGCATGTCCTTGACCCATTCGATCAACAATGCTGGGCACGTGGCACGATTGAAGTGCAGTTTCAAGGCAGCCTCAGTCGTGAAGCAGCTCATGCAATAAGAACAGCCAAGTCGGCCAGGCGTCATGTCTCGACTGGGTCGAAAGCTAAAGAATTCACATGCGGTGTTGACACAAGGGACAAAGAAACGTCTTCGGCGGTGTAGGGATGTCTGCAGGAACACGATTGAGCATGGCCTGGACTGTGTCAACTCTAGGCAATTTGGAGGCTCTGTTCAACTCTGGTTCGGCCGGTGCTGCATCAGGGTCGTGTGACTGCAAGTGCTTCTCAAATCCCGTGGATGTCAAGAAGCTACTATGGCATTGGGGACAAACAAAAATGGTCTGTTTCGGCTTGGTCATGGCATCATCAACTGGTGCAGTACCGACTGACGGCGCTGCAGGCGGAGCTGGGCTGTCAGCAATCACATGATGTTCACCTGGCAAGTGCTGAGGTGGTGCCGCAGGGATCGATCTTGATTGAGTTGAGGCATGCAGGGGATCACTTCTGGAGGCCTTCATCATGACGGGCATGACAGGAAAATGCTCTGGTTGGAAGGTATATCCCAACATGGCAGCCAGCTGGAACAAAACCCCACTCATGACTTCGGACATTACGGCATTCCTTGTCACAGAAGCTACAACGGCCACGGCCACTGCCAATGTTGGCCAAACCCAGGATATGCGCTTGGTACTGGTCAGCATGAGTTACCATCAGCGGGTGCTGATCGGTGTAGTGCTTATGTATGGATCTGGCGGCTATCTGACAGTGACAAAAGGCACAATGGCAGAACAATTCCTTAATGAGAGCTTGATTCAATAACAATCCCGGAATCGATTTGTGGCGTAAGTGCATCTTCAGGTTAGGTCTCGCCACAATCGGTATGATCAACTCCTGGGCCGGGTTGAAGGAGATGCAGACACGTCTGTTGATGTGATTCCTCAATCTATAAAAATCCACGAAGGAGTGTGAGCAGTGGGAACAAATCGGACGACCGTTCCAAGCATCTCTCAAAGGATTATACAAGTCGTCTGGTTCGCAAGGCGTGCGCACGTTTCATGTGTCGTTTAAGGGCTCCCACCTGGAGAAATGCTCGATGGCATTCAGGACACGTGAGTTCCTGAGCAAGCTGTGGATCCGGAGTTTCGACTGGCATGTTGAGGTCACTTGGCCACAAGTCTGGGACGCAGACGCATGTGTCAGGTGAGACATCTGTCATGGCTTCCAGTTGAAATCGTGTGGCTCGGTTCTGCAAGGCTTGCTGGATTCGCTTCTGCTGCTGTTGCAGTTGAGTCCATGGTGGCATGAGATGAAGTCTATCGAAGAAACTCTGCGTCGATTCATGTGTCAGGCAAACAGGAGACTTAATCATTATCCTATGATGGGTATTGATTATGCTGACTAGTTTGGCAAGTCCTCGACGGGTGATTCCCATTTCATGGATTCCATAACTAACTGTGGCCATTACACATTGTCTATATAGCTTCAGGCGGGTCGAGAGGGGGTGAACCGTGCTGGTAAGCCAAGACCTGAGTTGTGTGAAGCACCACTTAGCAGCAATTGTCCGTCGCATGGTGGAATCAAAGTCGAAGGCGCGATAGCTTAGAAAGACACCAAGATAGGTTGTTTTGTATACCATTGGTAGCCGCCAGAGTTTCTCCGGCAGGATCAACTCGGGTCCATCCGGCTTTCGATGTACCCAACGTCGTAGGAAGCCAGGGGGGAATATTGTATTTATGAGGGGCCAACCGTGAATGGATCAATCTAAGGACATCAACATCGAACTGGTATTGATCAAGCGCTTGAAGGACCTTAGATCTGGCTACAGTGTCAAAGGCCTTTTCCATATCCAATGAGATCTGCAAGCCTCCCTGCATGCCCGGTGCATTGGGACTCGAACGAAATTGGCTACAAGTGTCACGAACTTGTCTGCAATGTGAGGCCACAATGAGAAGGCAGTCTCGTGTTCCCCGGGAGGGCAGGTAGGCGTACAACGGCAGTTGTCTCAAGGTAGGATAGGCCTGTGCCATTATCAATTGACATTGTATGCCCGCAAATGCCTTGTTGACAGGGTGCTGAAGGCATATCGGTCTCAGTGCTTGTGGTTTGGACGGGGTTTTGTTCGGTTTGGGAAGGAGGTGTATCCACCCCGTTGTCCAATGAGGAGGAGGTTGTATTTGAGATCCCATCCAGCATTCAACAAAGGTGTGCATTACAGGCAGTGCAAGTTCCGTGGCAAAGTGTTTCCACACCAGAGCTGGTATGCCGTCAGGTGCCAGTGCCTTTGTACTGGGCAATGCTCTCAAGGCGTCAGTCATGGCCTGGCAGTCGAACGGGGCGGTTTGGATGGGATCTGTGTTAAACCGTGGTAGGTGATCATCTGAGTACAAGGCTGTATAGTATTGTTCGATCTGTTGGATCTCCTGGGTTGGAGATAGAGGCATGCCGTGTGGATCATACATCTGAATGCGACGAGTCCTTTGCTTAGGACAGAGCTGTCGAATCTTGCGATACCATTCAAAGGTCTGGCCGTGCATGGCCAGGTTAGCCCCTTCCGCCAAAATGGTTTCAAGTTTCTGTCGTCTGTGGGCTCGACTAAATTGCCGGATTTGCTTGTGACATCTCAAGAAGGTCGTGATATACTCCAACACATGAACAATGCTCGCAACGATTGGCCTTGGACACGAAGGGCCTCTCTACGCGCATTCCACGTCCTGGAGGAAATGGATTGAAGCTGGGAGGGGACGGAGCGTTGAGAACGTCGTTTGGGAAAGTATTGGATGCACAGTGTACGAAGTTTGGTTTCAAGATCAATCATACACTCCTGAGCAGTGCGGTCAGGCAGGGAAATCATGTCATGGATCAACTGGCGAGCACGAGCCTCAAAACTAACCCAATTATCCAGCTGGGCATGGTATGCATGTCTCAAAGCAAATCTATCGATCCTATTCAATGGAAAGTGGATCGGCTGAGGAGCATGCCACTGAGGAAGGGTCACCAGCAAAGGATGATGGTGAGGGCCATTGATGCCAAAGTTCCTTTCGAATTGGGTGTTCGTGATCGGCTGCATGCGTCGAAATTGAACCTGCGGTTGTCGAATTAGAATGTAGTCAATACGAGAGGCATGAGTGCCATGAATAAAAGTGTGTTGATAGCCCCCTTTACAGTTAACGGCAATCAGGGCCTGAGTTCTCAGAAGCTGCTGCAAGACATGGCTGTCCGAGTGCACATTGGGATGTCTTCTGGGGTCTTCAGATCCTACGAACGGTGGATCAGCACGAAGTACCGTGTTGAAATCTCCAAGAACTACCAAATAATGGGTTTAGGTATATGGTTCAAACAAACTTGAAGAGTGTGCCACAACTTGTAACATGTTTAAAGGAGGGGTTGGGAGCCATGGCATGCATTCCAAGCGTATTGATAAACAATGAGAAAATCAATTGTACGCTTAAGAAAAACTCGCACATGCAGGAGGCGTCCTTCTAGCAAAGTAGCTGTGGCTAGTCGATCGGCTGGTGTAATATGAACACGTACCAACAACAAAACGGAAGTTTGCTTGCACGCCGAGTGGGTGAAATGCCATTCGGAGGTGCTCCAGGTTGTCGAGAAACGCCATTCCGTCTTCTGTATGGCCAACACGTCAAACGGTTGAGATGAAACGTCATAGAGCAATGTTTTCGAGGCATTCCACGTCATGTAGCGTATGCCAGATGCAATGGATATTGGCTTCAATTCCTTTCGTGCAGGCGGTAGTTGTCGATAGGATTCTCGGAACCTCCACGGCACATCGACTGGGAGCATCAGCTTCCCTCGGTATTTAGCCATGCCATGGCGCAGAGCCCTGTAGCATGCTCGTCTGTATGCGCGCTTGATGCGCAAAATGCGCTGCCGGGCAGAGACTTGGCCGTAGCCACCAAAAGCCCAAACCTCATGAAGCTTCATGGAAGAAGGAGGCGAAACCTGTTGGTGACCTCCACTCTCGCTCAGAGTTGAGGCACTCTAAGTAACCCTCGCGCCGGTTTCTTGACACATTTGTTCGATAATCTTTCTTGACATTTTCTCTTAACACTTTTGCTGGACATTCTTGCTTACTACTCTTGTTTGACATTTTTATTGGATATTTTTACAAGACATTCTTGCTTAATATTTTTACTTGACATTCTTGTTGGACACTCTTACTTGACACTCTTGAAAACAAACATGTTTCACGAAATTTTCATCAGAAACGACAATTAAAATTTCCCAAAACGAACATTTTCCACGAGATTTTCTTTTACTAAACAATTTTATTTGAAATTCTTTCTTGACATTCTTTGCTAAATAATCTGTCTTGACATTTATTCTTGATATTCTTGCTTGACACTCTTATTGGACACTTTTATTGTATATTCTTGACACGACACTCTTATTTGACACTTTTTCTTGACATTCTTGCTTAACACTCTTGTTTGACACTCTTGCTAGACATTCTTTCTTGACACTCTACTAGACCCTTTTGCCAGACCCTTTTGCTTGATATTCTCTCTTGATATTCTTTAATAAATAATCTTTCTTAATATTCTTGCCTAACACTCTTTACGGAACATTTTTAATGGCTAATTGCTAGACATTTTTATTAAATATTCTTGCTTGATATTAGCATTCTTTATTAAATATTTTATCTTAACCCTCTTTACTTAACACTTTTGCTTGACACTCTTGCTTAACACGTTTGCTAGGCAGTTTCTGCTAGATACTCTTGCTTGACACATTTATTATATAATCTTGTTAAACATTCTTTATTAAATATTCTTAATAGACATTTTTACTTGATATTCATTGCTAAATATTCTTTTTTTAACATTCTTTGCTAAATTTTATATTTTGACATTCTTAATTAATACATTTTCTAGATTAATACATTTTCTAGACACTCTTATTGGACATTCTTTGCTAAATATTCTTACGAAATACTTTTGTATGACATTCTTTCTTAACACTTTTTACTTTCTTGATGCTCTTTTCTTAACACTCTACTAAACATTCTTGCTTAACACTTTTACTAAACATTTTTTCTTGACATTCTTTACTAAATAATCTTTCTTGACACTCTTACTAAACATTTTTGTTTCACACTCTTACTAGACATTTTAAATATAATATTCCTATTTAATATTCTTTCTTAACATTTTTTACAAAACAATCTTTCTTGCCACTTACTCTTAACATTCTATTAAATATATTTCTTAACATTATTTTCTAGGTAATCTTTCTTGACATTCTTTGCTTTGTCATTCTTTGCTAGACATTTTTACTTAACACTTTTGCTTTGCATTTTTGCTAAGCATTCTTTACTAAATATTCTTGCTTAATATTCTATTAGACATTCTTTCTAAATATTCTTTACTAGATATTCTTTCTCCACAAATACATTCTGCTAAATATTCTTTCTTAATATTCTTTACTAAATATTTTGCCTAGAAGATATAATCTACAAAATCCTATTAAATATATTATTTTCCGACGTAATAATCTCCAAAATAAGCCTTTCGTACGAAATTTCTAAATTTCCTCCAAAAATTATACATCAAATCTCCAAAACGACCATTTCGTACGAAATTTCCTCCAAAAATTACACGTCGTAGCTCCAAAACAAATATTTCGGACGAAATTTCCTTAAAAAATAACGCATCAAAATTTATAAAATGAATTTTTCGTACGATATTTCCTCCCAAAATCAAACGAAAACACCAATCGGAAGCAATTTCGCAAGTCCAACCCCTCCAAATAACACCCGTTCGCACGCCAATCCCAATATCACAACTACATTCACCTCACCTTACAAATTCATAATTCCCTATGCCTACTATAAAAATCATATTAAACAATGTTTCGATGCCACATCCTAAAAATATAAATTCCAATAACACAAATACAACAAACACCCCAAAAACAGAATTCTCCGAACACTAATCCCAATAAAATACCGACACAAACGTATCACTTTCACGAAACCCTACGCCTATGCAACGAAATTGCACGCATTTACATGTAAAGCACAATATAATAACGGCGCCAACTAACACATAACGTATCCATCCAAAATTATTTACAAACAACACCAATTATACCACCATAAATACATCATACGAACAATTACACATAATTACGAATTCGAAAACAACATAAAATAGACCAAATTTTATCATCAAATTCTCAAATTAAACGAAAACCCTTCGCTACGCTTTCGAACGAAAAAATATTTCATAAACCCCTAAATTCATATCTCTTCATAAATTCCATTATTATTCAAATTTTAAAATACTCAATATCATTTTCAAATAGTCATTAAAATATTCCATATCGAAATAACATAATCAATTAAAAAAATACACATATTAAAATATTAATTATATAAATAAATATATATATATATACTAATTATTTTATATATCAACATAAATAGATTAAATAATTATGTGTCACATATAAAATATATATAATATAGATAATAATTTTTTTCACATCCGGCCAATGTATTATTGGCCCGTGTTGGGCAGCGCTACGAAAGCGGATGCATCGTGTGCATCAGAAGCCCCGGAAGGCGGTGCAGCCTGAGTACGACGAGGTTCAACGAAAAGTGTCTTCGAGAAGCTGCGTCCATGGATCTTCTTCTGCGGCCACTTTGGGAAATGGCCGGCGCCAAAACTTCGCAAGCCCCATCTGAGGCACAAGCCAAATCAGATAGCAATCTTTCTGCATGGCGGGGTGCAAACAACTCAGCCAGGGCAAACGATCATCATCGGTCATCCAAAGGTTTCCACTTGTCAACAAGCAGGACTGGTAGTGTCCTGAATGAGGCCCCTCGCCCAAGTGCAAGGTCAGGCTCACGATACGATACTCAGCCCAGTACACATCAAGGCCGGAGGTTCGTGCAAAAATCGGAATCTGGACACAGGACCTGGGAAAATCAACATTCATGCGATTCTTGGTGTGCAAGTCGGGGAAGCGCTCAATCTGAAGACAAATGTTGGGGTGCTCCGATAAACACGCATTGGTGTATGGTGATTGCTGGTGCCATGCATGAATCATGTTTTGCAATGAACACGTCTTTTGGTCAGGGCAGCGGAGCAAGATCGGTGCAATCAATGCGCCACCGTCTTCATGACCAGTGGTCAACCTACTTTGCCATCCATTGGCCTGTCGTCCCCAAGGGCGGTTTTGCATGAACTGTTCACGCAACCAGCCACTATATTCAGCAGCATCCTGCTGAGTTCCCCATGGATGAGCATTCAGCCAAGGACCATGCAGTGTACGAAATGGCTCATCAACCACAAGGTCCGCCAACTGCCATCCAGCATCTGTCAAAAAAGACAAAAGATGCTGACCCCATGCACCCCACTCAACGGGGGTAAAGCTGTCATGTGTGGCCATCGACCACAGCTGGCTCAACATGACACTGTTGAGGTAGCACGCATTGCCGCTGTTGCTAAATGCATGTGTCAACAAGCTGCGAGCTACGTTCTCACCTGTCTTGCAATGGCCTGAGCCAGCGGGGATCGCTGGAGGGAGGTAGTACGAATCCTCAAGAGCACCATCTGTCCCATGCCGTTCCCGCATAGGGCCATCAACGCACCAAACATCTGGTGAGATTCCGGGCTGCGCAGGGAAATGTCCAGTCGCCATGGGATCACCAATTGGCTGTCTTCCTGAATCCCTTCTTGGTTCATGGACTTCATCGGCGCAAATTTGTGGATCAATTCGGTGTTGGCTCCAAGGCGTGTCAACAAGGTCAGGATCTCCCGGACGCGAGCAAAAGGAAGTGGCTCCTGCTTGGTGGGTCTCAGACATTTGGCCTGCTGATCCCACGACATGTAGTTCCATTCGTTTTGGGCATTCAAGATCTGTTTGCTCCGAAGATTGGTGCAAAGTGCGTCGGCGCTGTCTTCGACATTGAGCCGGCCAATGCGTTGCACTAGCTCCTCCACCACTTTCAAGAAAAGCACCTGCCGCAGAGGGCAGGTCACACCAGCCTGCTGCTTCTGAGTGTGCCATTCTTTTGAGGCCGTGAGCATGGTGGGAAGTATGGATCCCTTGCCGGCCTGGAGAAAGAGGAGGAAACTGCGGTCCAAGCACATGGCATTTATCATGTCTTCCTGTCTCAAACAAAATTTCGCCAGCATCTGAACTAACGAAGCATCCTGTTCGGACTTCCTGGATGAGTCCGAGAAGTTGGATCGATGTTTCGATCTGCCCTTGCCAGTCTGGGTGGAAGACTCTGAGTCGGCCGTTCGAGGCCGTTTCACATGAGTGCCGAGAGCCTCGACCAGATCGTGAAAGGACATGTCGTCGTTGGACATATGTTCGGCCATCCCGACTACCGGCTATGGTGAGAAACAGGTCACGGGCTAACGCGTGTTCGAGCTCCATCAGAACATGGTACAAGGTCAACTGTTGGTGTGAATAT